>ML811341.1:261461-279883 GCA_009831015.1 Picea engelmannii
TTTTGGAGAGCAGAGATGCTGAGGCAAAGCCAGGTCTAAGCCAGTTTGAGGCAAGGAAGCTGTTGAGGTAGAGATGCTGTCGGACGATTTCTGAGAGCTCGGGACATCCATTTCAGGTGCCGTAAGTTGTGCGAGATTCTAGAGATCATGGCAAACAAGACCAAATCAGTCTAGAAGCCAATCGGCATTGTAAATATGTACTAATAAGCTTTTGAAAAGAAATCAAGAAGCCTCCCTCACAGAGAAAAGGCCCGGAGACGTAGGCAAAGTTGTCGAACTCCGCTATCAAACTTGTGCATTATGGTTTGCTGCTTTTCATTGTATTTCAGATTTGCATATATGTTTATGGCTGTATAATTCCTTTCTTTCCTCGTGCTTTCGTTAAGTTTCCCAATGGTCAATTAATGCATGCTAAGTTAAAAACTCAACCATAGTCATTCGAAAAATCCTGACGGATCAATATGGTGGGCTTCTGGATAGAAAAAATGGGAATTCTCTCATTACAGGATCGATGAATCACTTCTTATGCGGCTGAGGATTCCTCACTTTTCTCTTCGAACACAAGGAGGACAAAGACCCAATATTTCGAAGTGGCCCATACTTTCTTAGGGAAAGAGGCATGTATCTGAACAAATGGACCCCTCAATTCAGTCCAAAAAACAATATCCCTTCTACTGTCCCGGTATGGGTAAGGTTACCACACCTCTCCCTTCACTGTCAAAACAGTGATGCTCTGAGAAGCATAGGAAATTCCATTGGTCGCTATATTGACAAGGAAGAGCCAAAGGAAAACCTCTTTTCCTGTGCTAGAATCTGCATCGAGGTAGATTTATAGAAATGCATACTCGAAGCCATGATAATATCCCTATATCACTGGCAACATGTGCAGTAGTTGGATTACGAGGATTTTCCCTTCAAATGTAAATGGTGTCACTAATACGTACACTTTGCAAGAAACTGCAAGAAGGTAGAAGTGAATTCCCCAAATAACAGACGCGAAGAGCAATGGAAAGTGGTTTCAAGGAAAATGGGCTCAGCTAGAAACCAAAATCATCCCTCAACAACAGATCCATCAACCGGTGGCACAGGAACCTCAACAGTTGCAATGAAATCACCCCCAAAAAATGTTGGAACCTCAAGAACAAAATAATCAAACCCTTCGATCAACATATATTCCTCTCTATCACAAATCAAATAAGTTTTGGAACAAGAAAGCCAGAATTTGATCGAGGAAAATGAACCATCGGGCGAGCAACCTTCAGTCCAAATCTTATCAAATCTAAGCAAGAATTTGAATGTTGAAAATATGCATAAAAAAAGGAATATGACGACCAACTCCGAGACACCTAAGACATCTTTAATCATCCTTCTTGATCTGAGCAAAGAGGACCTGGATTCATTCAAGGACGTGGAAATCTCATTAGTAGATCATTCAGAGACATAATTTATGGGAGACAAAGGGCATGATGGTTTTGTATTATATTACAAAAATAGGATCGTGAAAAAATAAAATAAAACAAATGAGGAAATAAAACACAGAAAATGCACAATACAATAAAGACACATATATATGTGGTTCACCCAGTGTGGGCTACTTCCACTAGAGAAATTTTCAGGTTCTTCCTTTTTTTTATCCAACAAAATGAAGGAATACAACCTACAACACACCTGTTGTAACTTCCTCTTTTTTTCTCTCACAGTCTCCTCTCTCAGAATACAATATTCTCCATAATACACAACCAAAATACACTTACCTATTAAAAGAGGGTTTCCTTCCAGGGGAAAAAACCCTAACATAACTTCTATCGTCAGATCTGAGACCATATAATGAACGGTCCAGTTTGACTACGAAATTACAATATTTGAATTGTGTATCATGCAGTCTCTTTGACCTGCATATGAATTAGGAAGACAATCAGGCTCCACAACCAACAATCTCCCACTTGGAGATTGATCACAACAACTCCACTACTGTTGTACCTGTTGGACTATGATCCACATTGGAAGTGGAAAATTACCATCTTCACCTTCATGCTTGAAGGCCAATTGAAACTGAGTAGGAACTCAATTTCTCCCTAGTTACTACCTTTGTTAACATGTCTACAGGATTTTGATTAGCACGTATATTTTCTAACTTCAAATGTCCATCTTCCAAGATGGATTGTATGAAATGGTAACTGATTTGTATGTTCTTAGTCTTATAATGGAAGGATGAGTTATTTGCAAGATGAATGGGACTCTCATTGTAACAGTAAAACCTGCTATTCTCCTTCTTCTTTTCCAATTCCTCCATAAACCTCTTTAAACCAATCATCTATTTACTAGCCTCTGTAGCAGCAACATACTATGCTTCCATTGATTAAAGTGCAACAAATTTTTGCAATTTTGAAATCCATCTTATTGTTGTTCCACCTACAGTAAAAAAATACCCTATGGTGCTCCTCTTGATATTTTTATCACTTGCCATATCTAAATAAACACATCCCTCTAGAACAGTGTATGAACCTCCAAAACATAATGCATGACTTCTAGTACCTCTCAAATATCTAAGAATCCACTTTACTGCCTTCCAATGTTCTTTACCTAGATTGTTCATATACCTTCCCACAACTCCCACTGCATGTGCAATATCTCATCTTATGCACACCATAGCATACATAAAGCTGCCAACTGTTGATGAATAAGGGATCCTAGACATGTATTCTATCTACTCTTGTGTGTTGGGACACATTTTCTTGGTTAATTTGAAATGTCTTGCCAAAGGTGTACTAACTGGTTTTTCATTCTGCATTATAAACCTCCCCAACACCTTCTCTATGTACTCACCCTGAGACAATTTCAATTTGCAATTTTTGTTGCCTCTTTTTATTCTCATACCAAGGATTTTCTTTGCAACACCCAAATCCTTCATCGCAAATGAATTAGCTAATTTCTTCTTGAGCACATTTATATCTTGCATGTTAGAACCTGCAACAAGTATGTCATCTACATACAATAGCAAGATAATATAGCTTCCATTTTCTATCCATTTAAAATAAACACAGTGGTCATAATGGCATCTACTATAACCCTTTTATGTCATAAACTTGTCAAACTTCAAATACCACTACCTTGGAGCTTTCTTTAGGCCATACAAACTCTTCTTCAACTTACATGCAAAATTCTCCTTTCCATTGACCTCATACCTCTGTGGATGTTGCATACAAATATCTTCCTCCAAAATTCCATGGAGAAAAGTTGGTTTTACATCTCTAACTATTCAAGATGCAAATCTTCTACTGCCACAAGACTTAAAATAGTCCTAATTGAAGTCATTTTAACAATAGGATAAAATATTTCATCAAAATCTATACCTTTCTTCTGTGCAAACCCCTTTACAACAAGTCTAGAATTTTACCGATTTTTTCCTCCATCTTCTTCCTTCAACCTGTAAACCCATTTATTTTGCAATGCTCTTTTTCCTACATGAAACTGAACCAAGTCCCAAGTTTGGTTATTTACCAAGGAATCAATTTCCTCTTTCATTCTTTGCTCCCACTTCTTTTTAGTGTCTACCTGCATTTCCTCTTCATAACTTTGTAGTTCACGAGAGTCAGTCAACAATAAATAATATAATGAAAGAGAGTATCATTCAGGGGGTCTACTTAACCTGGTAGATCTTCTAACAACACTTGTAGGAGTTTGAGGTACCTACTACTCCTATTGTTGTACATTTTGAATTTCTCGTACCTTTAAAATTTCGTTTTCAGTGATCTTATCAAGCACTGTGTATTATGTGTTTTTGTTTTCCTGTTTCTTTCCCTGCAAATGATCCTTGTACATGACCTTCTCATTGAATATGACATCTCCACTCCTAATGATTTTGTGATTTTATAATCCCATAAGCAATAACAAAAATCCTTAATATTGTATCCAATAATGGTACACTTCTTCGATTTTTCTTCAAGCTTTGTTCTATTTTCTTTATCCATATGGACAAACTCTTCACAACCGAAAGTGTTCAGAAATGAATAGTTTACTTTTTTACCTGTCCATGTCTCCTTTGGAATGCCACCATCCAAATATCTTGAAGGTCCTATGTTTTTTAAGTAAATAAAAGTATCTACAACATCTGCCCAAAACTGTAAAGGCAACCCAACATGCAATCTCATACTCCTTGCACATTCCATGATTGTCTTGTTCATCCTTTCCAACACACCATTTTCTTGTGGTGTTCCTGGAACTATCTTCTCTCTACAAATCCCATGGTATAAAAAATAATCATCAAACTCCTTGCTGCAATATTCACCTCCATTTTCTAATCCGAGACACTTCAACCTCTTTCTTGTCTCATTCTCAACCAAAGCTTTCCATTTCTTTAAAGTGTCAAAAACATCATTTTTTTGTTGAATGCAATAAACCCAAGATTTTCTAGTTGCATCATCAATACAAGTAACATAATAACGAGATCCACCAAGAGATGATACCTGAGTTTGTCCCCATACATATGTATGCACAAGCTCTAACCTTTCACTCTTATTTTCCTTTTTGATACTAATAAATCTTACTCTCTTATGTTTTCCATAAACACAATGCTCATAGAAATCCAAATCAGTATGTTTAAGATCCGACAAAAAATTTCTTTTGTGAAGTAGTTGCATCCCCTTCTCACTCATGTGTCTAAGCCTATGATGTCACAATGCTATATCCACTCCTGTAGAAGCTAAAGAGATAGAAGAGTGAGTATTACCAATGCATAAATACAATTTACCTACATTCTCTCCTTTGGATATCACTAGTGATCCTTTGGTGACCTTCCACGCCTTATCTGTAAACGTAGATATACAACCTTCACTTGCCAACTTCCCTGTTGAAATTAAAAATTTTCTCAGATCTGGAACATGTCTCACGTCTTTCAGCAACCATTGGTTTCTATTATCTTGTTTTATGTGTACCTTTCCCATTCCAACAATTTTACATGGTGCATCATCATTCAAATGAACCTATCCAAAAACACCTTGAACATAATCTTGGAAATATTTCCTATGGGTTGTGGCATGAAATGAAGCCCCTGAATTTACTACCCAAGATTTAGTAATGTTATCTAAAGAAAGAATCAAAGAATTTTGTAACACATCATCTATTACATTTGCTTCATGTTGTCCATCTCTTTGTTTCTTTGGAGCTCTGTAATATTTCTTCATATGTCATTTCTTCCCACAATTCTAGCACTCTATTTTTCCTAGTCTGGATTTAGATCTTCTCTTCCTAGAATTCTCGTGGTTACCCAAGCCATTTCCTCTATCTTTTTGTCTTCCCCTGTTCTCCACGGTCAACGCATTACCTGATGTCTCACTTGTGTTTTTCTGTCGCATTTTCTCGCTAAGGATAACACCAACAACATCATCAAATTTCAGAGTGTTTCAACCAAAGACAAAGTTACTTACAACCATGACCAAGTTGTTCTAGCTTTCTAACAAAGAAAAATATTAAAAGATCCTTGACCTCATCATCAAGGTCCACTTTTATAGAACTTAGTTGATTAATAACCATATTAAATTCATTTAAATGATCGGCAACAAACCCACCTTCTCACATGTTCATATAAAATAATCGCTTCATTAGAAATACTTTATTGGACGCTGAGGGTTTTTAATACAGTTTAGCTAATGCGTCCACATATCCTTCATTGTCTTTTCTTTTGAAAAATTGAAATCCATCGATGTTGTTAGGCTCAACCGTATCGTTCCCAGTGTTTTTCTATCAAGAATCTCCCATTCTACATCGACCATACTTACCGAATTTTTTTATTTTCCATCAAATTATAGATAAAGATCCTTCTAATAGAAATAATATTCCATCTGCATCTCCCATAACTAGTAGTTTTGGCCATTAAATTTCTCGACCATAAAATTTCCATCTTTTGCCATTACTCCCACTCAAACTAGGAAGCCTCTTTTCCTGCAAGTTACCTTTCGCTTTGATACCAAATGTTAAGAACCAAATATCAAAATAACATAATAACATATAGTTTTCTTATAACACCTTATTTCTTGGGGGAGCTTCAATCACCATAGTTACCATATTCAAATTTGTTCTAGATGCATTTCTCGATGCCTCTGGAGGGGAAATTAATAACGACAAGAGCCAAGTTTATGGATGGTACACCTCTTCAAGAATCATGAGCACTATCAATCAAATCTTCCATTTTCAATATGTAGAAAGATGGAACACATTCAGATATTTGGGCATTCCCATCACTCTCAATTCGTCCTACATCCATATATGGCAGCAAATCTTGGATAAATTCAGCAAGAGTCTCACCCAATGGGGATCTCAATGGTTAAATCCCGTTGGGAGGATAATCCTAGATATATCTATCAATGCTCTTTATTAATGTCTCGCAAAGGAATAACTAGATAGATCTCCAAGAAACAAAGGTTCTTTTTGTGGCAGAGCGGTAAAATAAATCAGAAAAAAATTCATTTAGTGAACTGGAATCAAATAAATAACTAGCAGGAAAGTGCATGGTGGCTTGGGCATAAGAGAACCTGAAACAATGAATATATCGATGGGGGGAAATTACTCTGGGGACTGGTCACAAGAAAAAGATCACGGTGGAAGCATGCCCTTTAGAAAAAATGTTTTAAAGGCCCTCAAAATAAATGCATTGATTACCCAACAAAAACAAAAGCGGGTTCGCCCATTTTCAAGCTATTGTTGGTGGCCAAAACAATAATAAGTGACCATTGGAATTAGATTTTGGGTAACAAAAGACAAATAAACTTATGGGATGACAAAATATTAGAGAAAGATTGTCAGGTCAATCATGACTCTCTTCTTCACATTCGAACATGGCTGGAAGCACGAGGAATAATCACTCTTTATCACCTGTCACAATGTACAATGACAGAATTTGAAATCTTTGGAAAGACCCCGACCCGCCTCCCCATCTCTCCTCTATTTATGTAGATTTCACTTCCTCTCTTCTTGGTTGTGCCCCTCGTCACTGCCAATTAAGAGACGTATGAGGCTCGAGGAATTCTTTTTACTTTGTGAGCATGGGTTATTCTCTTCTGGCTTAAACAACTCATTCTCGTCCTCAAGCAAGCATTTGAAACAATATCTGGCACAGTGATGGTATCCCCGAGACAATTTTTTCTTACTGGCTATTGGCTTATAGAAAAACACTCACAGTAGAGAACCTTCAAAAGAGAGGAATCAATGGACTCTCTCCATGTGTCGTGTGTCAGAATGCAGAAGAATCAATTATGCACCTCTTCATATATTTTCAGTTTGCTAAGGAGACATGGGCCCAAGCCTTGGGGTCTTTAAACCAGAGGATTAAATGGCCTCAATCAACAACAAATTTCTTTAGTTGTTGGGGCAGAAAATACAAAGAGAATTTCAAAGATAAACCTATTTTCAAAATACTTTGGGAAGCCCTCCCAAAATACATTTGCTAGAGCATTTGGATAACCCGCAACACACAAATATTCAACGGCAAATTTCAAAGCCCAAGACAGCTATCAAAGAAAGCTTGTGCCATCCTATCATAATATATGAAAACTTGCACACATGGGAAACAACAAAAGTTGGAAAAAACAAAAGAAGAATGGTTGAACTTGTTTAATATGGGGCATAACTCAATTATTTTTAGGAATACTGGCCAAAAGCACACAAATTGGATGATTAAAATGCAGGAAACTGACTTTAATAATTGGATATCCCAGCAAGCAAAAAACATATTATATTTTTACGGAGCTTCAAGAAGCAATTCAGGGAAGGGTGGAGCCGGGGGTTATTTGTAAATATGGAGGGCAACTTGTACTTAGCTACTCTTGGGGTTTGGATTCTTCCTCTAATAATTAAGCAAAGGATTTGGATCTCCTTGCAGGTGTTCGAATAGCGGAGCGGCGGGTTATTTGTAAATATGGAGGGCAACTTGTACTTAGCTACTCTTGGGGTTTGGGTTCTTCCTCTAATAATTAAGCAAAGGATTTGGATCTCCTTGCAGGTGTTGGAATAGCTTTATCAGAGGGTCACCATAACTTATTAGTGTGCGGAGATTCCATGCTGATCATTCGAGCCCTGGCAAAAGGAACAACAACTGGATTTGGATCTCCTTGCAGATGTTAGAATAGCTTTATCAGAGGGTCACCATAGCTTATTAGTGTGCGGAGATTCCATGCTGATCATTCGAGCCCTGGCAAAAGGAACAACAGCTGGAGGGAATTTCATTGCAGGAGTCATGTTCAGAATTCTTGAAAGTATTAAAAAACTCAATAGACATTCATTTTTTCATATCAAACGCGAATTAAATGTAGAAGTTGATAAGCTAGCAAAGAGAGGACCCAGACTAGCACAAGGAACCATAGTGGTTAATGACAATGTCGTATTTGCACCAATTCCTTAAGTGTTTTATGAATCTAATAATCAGTCAGGAATGTCATAGGTTTCTTTCATACAAAAGACAATACTCTATCTACTAGATTAGCCAAATAAATTGCTCAGATAAGAGTATGCAATGGGAGCCTATCAAGACAACAAATGGACAAGGTTTATTTTCTGACTTCAATGCCAGGTCTTAAAAATGAGTATGGAATATCATTGACCGTGGCTTACCACTATCAATTTAATCAAGTCTCCCTGGTCATCAGATATCACAATTTTTATAAGAATTATGAAATCTTTCCTGAAATTGCCTACATCAATTGGAAAAAAAAAAATTCTGCAGATTATCTTTACAGCTACTATGACAAACTTCTCAGAAAAAGATGTAAGAGAATTTTGAATTCAAACAACAAAGACTGGAAGAGAATCGATTCTTTCTACTTCCATAGCTGTCATGACATTCTAGGATTGGTTTCCATCCTCAAATGCTCTCCATTAAAGTCCTCTCAATCCTGCATACTTTGGATTGGGGTTTCAATCACCACTTGCCCTCTGCTTCGATTGGAAATATGGAAAGATTACAGAAGCCCAAAAGAATGGAAGGCTCCCAACCAAAGATCGACCTATGGATTCTCTTTCAACTTTCTTGGAATTTATGTGCGTAAATTGGATAGCATCCCCAAAGCAACTAACCCAATCAAAGACTATGGAACGGTGGAAAACTCGCCAGCAAATAAAAAAAGTCCCAAGACAATTCTCCAAGGTGTAGAAATAAAAAACGACCTCCAGAAAATAGAGGATCCCATGTGCAGCAAAGAGAACACATCCCAAATCAACGCAGGCAGAGTGAACCTTCCAAATTCTGCTGGCAATCAAAGAAGCAGAAACAGATTGGGTAAAATAAACACACATCCAACGTGGGAAAATATTTTTCACTGGCCCAAAGACATTCTTGAAGGAGAGAGGATGTTATTCAGGAAGAACAAAGCTGATACACGCCACACACGAATCAAAGCATCAAGAATCTGTTTCAACGACTTGTTATAATGAAACAAGACAACCAACGAACAATGCAAACTGATATAAAAATTGTTCAAAGCGAGGACTTTCTGGTACAGGTGAATACTAGACCGAGAAAAAAAGAAGTGGAACAACAAATACTTAGGATGAAGGAAAGGACAACACCAACTGGAAACTACAAAATCACTCAAGCAAAAGGCGAAATGGAAAAGACTTCGACAGAAGGTAATAACCCACACCAAGCAGAAAAACAGGAGGGGCAAGAGCATAAATACAACAAGTAAATGTATTAAGTTTATGGACCAATTTGTAAACATCTTCAGTAATCAGGCAGCAACAAGAATGAATGGGTATTCTATAAGGAAAGATGAACAGAGAATCCCAACCATGGATTCATACATAAGTGATCCGAATTTTGCTAATTTGGAAGTTTGTTTTGCCTTGGTACAACACCTTTAATTTAAATCATATTCAACTCTTTAAAAAAAAACTATATTTATGTTTGAAGATTAATTTGGATAAAACATACACTTTAATTTAAATCATATTCAACTCTTTTAAAAAAAACTATATTTAATATTTATGTTTGAAGATTAATTTGGATCAAATATACAATGGAATTAAATGAGATAAGTTTTATATATATATATATATATATATATATATATATATATATATATATATATATATATATATATCAGTGGTTGAGATTATATATTCTAGGTATTTTGGGTTGAGATTATATATTTTAGATATTTTGGGATTTTTTAAGATGCTAAATTACTTTATGCATTTAAATACTTAAACAATGTAAAATTGTAATTTAGCTGAAAATTACATATTAAAAAACATAAAACATTTATACAATTACATATTAAAAAACATAAAACATTTATACAAGCTGAAGTAAATTTTTTTTTTTATAATCCACGTTCAATTTAAATTCACGGAGAGTGTCTATTTATCACTATGTTTCATGTTATTTCTACCGGCTCATTTACGTTAATGTATACTCATCCTTAGAATTCTAGGGTTTCATATGAATAATATTTTCATATAAAAAAGTCAGAAAATAAAAGCCAACCTCTGGAGGTTGTGGCGTGTCTGGTGGTTGCTCACGTCCTCCTGCTCCTGCTGATGACGATGGCACGAATAGAGGAGGTCCCTGTGGACTACAAACTGGTGAGAATATTGAGGAAGCGTCATCTGGTGCACCTTCCCTTAATCCCATCTCTAAAACATTTATATCTTCATTCCAATTCATCTCTCGTCTTCTTCTTCTGGACAACGATCTCCCACCGTCATCGCCTGCCTCTGCAATCCTTCTCTCGCATTCATTTTCTTCCACAACTCTTCCAGCAGATGAAACGTCATCGTTAAAATTTATGGAGGAGCGCAACGGCCATGTGTTACTGCGTCGGACGTCTCTCTCACTTGTCATTTCCGGGCTATGCAACGATTCTGTGTTCCCCAGTCTGCACCAATAAAAAAAAAAAGTTTTGTGAAATGCATGACTACAAGAGATGCAAAAGAAAATTACATAAGGATATTTTAATTTGTCTCATATATTCCAAATGAGTATAGAAAATCAGAAAATGCATTATATATTAGGTAAGTTGGAAGTGGGCATAGCTAAGCAAAATTGGTATGAGTAGAATGAATAAAGAACTTCAGTTATTTTGTTGAATGGAAGGTTAAGAAATTCCTTTGTAATTTTGTAGAGGATCAATTTTAAAATATAGTTTTAATTTGAATATTAGTTGAATAAAAGAAATATTATGGTAAGAAAATGGATAAGTTTTTTCAACTATTTCAAAAAATGCATTTAATTGTATTGGATATTTATAAGTTAAATGTTCAATAATAATATCTATAAGTTAACTTTTTATATTAAAAAATGATTTTAAGATTAATTAATTGCTTGAACTAACCCCTTAACTATAAAGAATGATTTAAAGACCAATTGACTAAAATAAAATAAATATTAATTATAAAAAAATGATTTAAAAACACATTTAATCAAATAAAATGAATATTGATAACATGTCATATTTGATACCATTTATTAAATTATAATAATTTTATATTAAAAAAATTGTTTATATATATATATATATATATATATAACCAATAAGTTTTAATGAATGTTAATATCATCATCATCATTATATAAAATTAATTTTCACATTTACTTAAAGAATTAGATCTACAATATTTTGTTCTTTGAATTTATGTATATACCATAACATTTTGAGAAAAGATAAGTATATGAAATCTATTAATTAAATGGAAAAAGAAAAAGTAGAATGAATAAATAGAAAAAGAAAAGTTACAATGTCAAATAATACAAAAATATATTACTATATAATTATTTAATAATTTATGCAAAGTATAAATATTTAAAAATATGTAAAGCTAATAAATGGAAAAGAAAAAAAAAAACTACGAAACATACAAAACTTTATCATTGTTTATTATTTTAAAAATATAGGGTAGGAGACATCACTTTAAACCATGCAAAATCCATGCTAGCATGACCTAAGCTAAAAGGAATATTTTTTCATGATCTACCAATTTCCTTTTAGGAAAGTTGTGATGAAACATCTACAACACATTTAAGAAAACTGTTAAAATTGTAAAAAGTTGATCAATATAGGATAGAAAGGAGGAGGTATGCATTCAAGATTTGTTTCAAACATACCAGGGAACAACACATATCCCTTTTACAACTTAAATGCATTTAGAAAAAGGAATTGCATTAGTACAACAATTTATGATTTGACCTATTATTTACATATAGAATTACATGTTATACAAAGATGCAAAAAGTTGTAATAGGACATTTTTATAAGGGTATGTGCTTCACTTGGTGTAGGTAAGGTTGTAATGATTTCCTTAACTTTATACTTTATGAAAGAAGGTATGTTGATTATGATTTAATATTAAATTTTTAAAATAATTTTAAATTTTAAATGAAAAACAAATTAATTATTGCAATTGAGATATTGGTTATATGGAATTATTATTATTATTATTGCAATTGTGAAGAAAAGTCTTATTATAGCTTATGGAAGATATGCTTAAGTTGTTTTTAGTTGATATAATGTTAATAAAATAAGATGGAAAAAAAATTACCACCAAAAGAAGTAGGTGCTCTCAAGTTTAATATAGAAGAGATGTTCAATTCTTCTTTGATTGGTGCTCTCAAGTTTAATATAGAAGAGATGTTCAATTATTTTTTGATTGGTGCTCTCAAATTGAGGATAGAAGAGATGTTTAACTCTTCTTTGGTTGGTGCAATAGTAACAAAAATAAAATGATCAGATAAAAGACATATTCAACTTAGCTCGAGTGTATATAATGCTTAGAAAATAATCCAACTTAGCTCTAGTGTATATAATGCTTATAAAATAAAATATACAATGAAATGAATGAGATCTTTAATCCTTTTTTGTTTGTGTGACAATAATAAAATAAAATGCTCAAGAATGATGTGATAATAAAATAAATCTCAAGATAGAATAAATGTTCAACTCTTCTTTAATTTTTAGTATAATAATTAAAAAACTACTCAAATTAAAGGAAAGGTTCACCTCAAGATTGATAGGCCATTAATAAAATAAAATCCTATGATGAAAGAGATGTTCAATGAAAAGAATGTTAAATTTTTGTGACACTCATAAAATAAAATACTTATAGTCATGGTGGGTGGAAGAGATATTCAACTCAATTTTAGTTAGTATAATACTCATACAATGAAATCTTCAAAAAGGATATTTAACTCTTTTTGGTTTGTGGAGAAATAATATATAATAAAATTCTCACTATTGATGGTACTTTAATAAAATAAAAATTTAAGGATGGAAGCCTCTTCTTTAATTATTGGGAGAAAAGGATTGGCGAAGGTTGATATGATTGAAATTTATTTTTATTTTTGTTAACAAAAAAATGTTGTAAGGCATAAAACATATTCAATTGGACTTTGATTAAAATAAAGTTTAAAAAATAAAATGAAAATTTCCAATAAATTAAAATACTCATAAGTCATGTGAAGTCACCATTTTGAATCCTCGGCTTACCCTGTGTGTCGTGTATGGGGCATTGTGGGCACACCTGGAGGTTATAGTGGTAGGCATTTTTTCAGGCTCTCATGACTGCATCCTTTGCTCAACCTTTGAGCCCCCCCATAGTCATAGCATGAAATGGTTTATGATAGTAGGTGTAGAAGATTTTCTAGGTAACTCCTTCTTGATGATAGTAACTTCCTTTGTACTGTGGTGGTTTTGGATTTTTATTTCTCCCGTTTTGAAAATAAATGATCCACATTTGGTTGGGATACAGAGCAAGGATGTCTTAGTTTTCCTTCAGGGCAACTGTAGGTCTCATCCATGTGGTTTTTTTTAGCACCGAAAGGATTAGCTTCATAAATCTCTTCATGTCTTCAGGTCTCTTGTGCATACCTTGGTTCCTACAACTTTGTTCTGTGTCGAGCCATGGTTCTTTTCCTATACTTGTTCCTTGCTTTGGTGTGTCCTCATGGCCAGAGATCGAAAATTGTTGTGGATGTCTTCCTACTTTGTGGGAGAAACTAAGTGTGGAGGAATCTACAAAGGCTTTCTGTGCCAACATCTGCCTAGAAATTAAGGCATAAATTGATTTGAAAGGGGCCGAGGTTCTTCTACAGTGACACTTTCTCCTGGATGATGATGTGGAAATTGACATTCATCCATGGGTTCCAGATATAGGAACATCCCTAACTAGATAAACAAAATATCACAAGACAGTGGACCTATACTGGCATATGAAATCCTTGATGGGCAGGATGTTAGTGGAGAAAAATGAAGCATACAAGGAAATTTTCCTTTAGGAGGACAATATGCAACTACATATTAAAGGGTTTGACCACAAAATCCCAACCTTAAAGTCCTCATGATGATGTTAATCGCACCCATGTTTGATTTCTCTGATTTCTTAAATGCATTGTTTACTGTTTTTTTTTGGCTATTTTCTTATAGAGGGAGAATGTTTCTAGCCTATCTACATTTTAGATGTCAAGGCATAGGTTTCACGTCCTCTAGTTTAAGACATTTCGAAGATAGTCACTCGTTTTACTCTTTGCATATCTTATGGACTCACTTTTCATTGAAAAAAACAATTACTATTTTGTTGTTGGTCTAGCTTTCCTAATGACAAGTTTTTCCAGTTAATATGAATTTCTTAGATTAGATAAAAAAAAAAAAAAACACTCTTAAATTTATGATAAAAAATATATTTACCTCTTTATAATATTAAAATAATTATAAATAAAAATAAAAATAGAAGAAATAATCAACTCAATCTTAATGTAATGTTTATAATATAAAATCTGAAAATAAAAAGTTATTCAAGTTTTTTTTATTTGTATCACAAATAAAATAAAATAAGCAAAACTAAAATATTATGTTGTTAAAATAAAATCTAAAATGAAGAAGATATTTGAGTTTTTTTTTAAATATAATATTATGTTAACAAAATAAAATTTCAAAACTGAAAAGATATTTGATTTTTTTTAATTTCCTCATGTGGGAAAGCAATAAATTTCTTATCCTTCCTTTGAAAAGGTTGCATGAGCCATAAATCTCTTGCCCTACTTTAAACAGGCAAGCAATAAATTCCCGATAAAATAAAGATGTTCAACAATTCAAAAATTATATATGACATGAATAAATAAAATTTAAAGAAAGAAAAGATGTTTAAGTGTTTTTTCATTTTTATAAAAATAATTTAAAAATTTGAATTCAAAAACAAGTTTAATTTAACTTTATTTGAAATAATATTATAACAATCATAAAATAAAATAAAAATGGTTCATCTCTCTTTTCTTTATAAAAATGATTTAAAATATAAATATTCTAAAAATGATTTTAACATATAAATATAAAAAAAAAACAAGAAATTCTCAACTCAACTTCAATAAGAGAAAAATGATATTTGATATCTTCTACATGTTATTCAATAAGGATCTTACTGCATACTAATTGAAAGTAAAGATGATCAATTTAGTATCTTCTACATGTTATTCAATAAGGATCTTACTGCATACTAATTGAAAGTAAAGATGATCAATTTAGTTGTGCATAGCACAATTAGAACATGGAAAATTTTAAGTAATATATTGTTAATTATATACTTTTGTTTAGGAAAGTTATATTATTTACATTTTTTCATTTCAATGCAAAATCATTAACAATATCAAGATTTGATTTTTATTTTAACGGCAGTATGATTAAGGCAACTTTAAGATTTGATTTTAGGGATAAGCTCACTAGAAAATGTGAAATTCAAGAGAAAGCTTTGAATAAAGAAGAATGTGCCCTCTATTGAGTTATAATAATGTATAGTAAGGTTTAACTATAGTTAATATCTTATTTTACTTCCAAACACAATATCACATTTTAAATTGGATGGTTTTTGTAATTAGATTGAGTTTTATAAATATATTTGTTTATTTAAATTTTAAAGTTTTGTATTTTTTTTTTCCAAAAAAACATCTAAAAAAATTTAAGGGATGCTTTCAAAACATAAACTAGTACAATTCACTTAAAAACATAAATTAAATTAAATATTTGTTAACTTGAATTATCAAATACATAATAATATTAATGAAAAATTGAAAACCAACATACAAAATTTAAAATATAATCAATAATTTTTTTTTAAAAACCAATATACAAAATTTCAAAATATTATTATTAATATAATCAATATTTTTTTTTAATAATCCAATATACAAAATTTCAAAATATAATCAATAATAATATTTGTATTTTAGTTTGTTTCTTTTAAATTAACTCAACAAACTTAATTCCATTGGATATAATGGCTGAGAATCCTGAATTATAACTGAGTCATTTCATAATTGATCAGAGATTCACTAACTTTCTCGAATCCCGAAGTATGAATCTTTGCAATCTTTCTATATTTGGTTTTGAATTTGATAGGCCTAGTAAATCAACAATAGTCTAACCAAAATGATTTTAAAATTAGCTAGTGATATGGTAATTATTTAGAACCTTGCTTTGTTCATTTGCAAACATTAAAGCAAGTTCCTATGCTGTTATGATTTATTTCAATGCAATTGACCGGTATTCTCAGTCATTTATTGTTTTAAGCATCCTTCTGTGATCATGTTGTTTAATTATTTAGAACCTTGCTTTGTTCATTTGCAAACATTAAAGCAAGTTCCTATGCTGTTATGCTTCATTTCAATGCAATTGACCGGTATTCTCAGTCATTTATTGTTTTAAGCATCCTTCAGTGATCATGTTGTTCCAACTTCAGAAGATAAATCATTTATGAATTCAGAAACAGCATTCTGCTCATATAAACTTTTAACGTAAGTGTTTTCGGAGAAGCATTAACAATACTTCCTAGAAAGGTCAAAGCTATATTCAAGTAAGATATATTTCAATAATATCCATATGTGATTAGTGATAGTTTCATTAAATAGGAAGTAATCTTAATCATTGTTTTATAAGCAGATACACAGTACATCAGTTTTTAAAGGGATATTTTCTTTCTTAGAAATAGCAAATTGATTTGCTATTCAATTTTAAATTAAAAGCAACTTTTCAATACATATAGGTTCCAAGACATTACAACATACTTGTTTTTTAGTTTTTATTCATGTCATTATGAGAATTGAACCAGAGTAAAAAGGATAACAACCATTCCTCACAACCATCAAAACTACACAATAAACAAGTTCAGTTGATATGTTTACATAATATCCCCTATTTCATAAATAGCTACACAATACATTACTTTATATTTTGCCTAATATCCTTCACCCTACTCTTATATTTGCACCCTAGGTGGGGCGGGGCGATAGATAAAAAATGTAAAGGCAGCCAGGGTAATCTCCCAAGCCACGTTGAAAACGAGGTTCCAAATAAGCATGGAGTTTTAAGCACTAAGTAAAAATAACATACATCTAGTTCATCGCTGACGAATTATTTCAAGCTAATGATTTTGAAAGGATTAATACTGCACAAGGGATCACCTGGGGACGAGTCCATTGAATCTGAGAACATAGCTGTTCATTTTCAGCTACCTAATCTGGTTGAAGTGGATAGACAGAAAACATTTGATTTTGAAAGGATTAATACTGCAGGGATCACCTGGGGACGAGTCCATTGAATCTGAGAACATAGCTGTTCATTTTCAGCTACCTAATCTGGTTAAAGTGGATAGACAGAAAACATTTTTAGTGGTAGCATATCAGCGAAGTCACGAACTAAGTAACTGCAGAAATTATTGCAGTAGAAAGGTGTACCGGAGGGTGAATGATTCACTCTTTTATTCTATAATAGTTAGATTCTCAACACCCTATGGCAAGAACCTTTCCAAAGAAAATCATCCAAGCGACAGTTGGAATGGGGATTATTATGGGTAAGCAAGGCCTTCAGCCACAGTTGGAAGCCATCAATGTTTTCAACTTGTGACTGTTCCAGAGTTTAACGCATGAGGAGGAGGACCATACATTACACAGTTTAAAGTGTATATTAGTATTATCGGTATGGTGGCAGTTCCTCTTAGAGACTAAATCCTGGATTTTTAATAATTTGTAGCAGAGTTAGACGTGAATTTTGGTTGTGCTCCAATTTTGTAATCTAAGGCACTTCAAGCTCCAAACTAAACATAACATAAAATTTACTCATTCATACATCCGATTTTGAGTTCAAATCACAGACCAGCACGAGTAAAACGTGGATGCCCAGACAGTGCAGTATTATGTCTTGCAAAAACGAATATATATCCCTAACCATGCCCTGATATGTAGGCCGTGTGGCAAGGGTTTTGACTCCTTCAGGTTCAAACTTCACAGGTTGAAGCCGGGGGACATAGCCGCTGGAATTTAAACAGAGACATGGCAGTCTGGGGGGTGTTTATTGATGACCACATTTGAATACAAGCGATCACTGTACACGTATATTTGAAAGTTATTCAGAAATAAGTTATTAGATTAATCCAATCCAAACAAGTTATAT
>ML811341.1:285444-312588 GCA_009831015.1 Picea engelmannii
AAATGAGGGGAAGTACTTGGGGGTTTTCTCCATGTGGTGTAACCTAGAAAATGACTAAGCACCTATGCTCCTTGTAATTCATGAAAAATTAGAGCAAGCAACAATGTGAGTCCCTGAAGACAAAGTGATCTCATAATAGGGGGAGCATACGAATACAAAATGTTTCTTGGTCTCAAGATCTAAAGGACATAGTTGACATAGTCTAAGTTGTGCTAGAGAAACTCTCAAACTACAAGGAAACTAGAGTTTGGTGTACTTGGTGGGGTTCATGAATCCATCCCTGAAGTAAAGATATACACTAGAGTAGTGTTAGAGCTTTTGGGAAAGCAATGCTTTGGGATCTAACCATGTCGATTGAAGGTAGGTTTCGTAAATCTCAACCTATATGCCCTTGTTTATCTCTCTCAAGTGGAAAGCTTTAAAACATCCATCATTTTTGAAGATATTACACACACCTAAAATTTATTTTGCTATGTTGAGGGTCCATTAGTCTGAGATATTCTCCCCTCATTGAGGATATTATCCCCTAGACAAGGGTTCCACATACCCTCTAGTCAACTCTTAGTTATCGTTCAGTTAGACTAGTTGAGTGAAGTGTTGCATGTCAACCTTGGCTTTTGCATTGGGATCGTCACCAATAATGCACATTCCACATGTGTAAGCGATCTCCTCGTTTCACTCTAGTTTGGCTAGTTAATTGACAACCACATGACCGTTTAACTAGGACTAGGTGGCAATTGACTCCATTGACTGTCAGTGTGTGTCATATCTCTCTAGAACACTCCTAATGTGCATTAGCTTGACTACTATGGCAAGTTAGTTGTGTCATACATAGTATATCACATGTATTGTATCATCCTCTTACTTAGATAATATAAATTATTTCATTTTTTTCTCCATTTTTGTCTTCTCTCTTTGTCCACCATTGCAAGTTGTGTATGTTTCATTGTTAGCAAGATCTTCAGTGCAAGTATCTCATAAACTCTACATGGTATCAGATCCCATAGGCCGCTAGCAAGGATCGTCACCAACACTCTTTTGTAGGTATCGAAGATGGAACAAAACAACAAGAAAAATGGAATTTCCCACATCTGCAATTCCAACGCCATATAACTACTTCGACTGGAAGCCAAGAATTATACACCTACTCGGGAGTAAAGGATTCTATCAGATAGTCATGGCCATAGAAACAAAACCCACCTCTGCAGTGGAAAAATCCAAGTACTTCAATGGCATGGGCAAGGCTCACAGTCTCCTATGCATGTCTATTTCTCCCGACCTATGGTTTCACATAGATGCATGCAAGACACCAAATGATATTTGGACCACCTTGGTTGGTCTCTTTGACAAGCAGGATGAAATGAGGGGCCATTTTCTCGAAGTAGAACTGAACTCCTTGGATCCGAAGAACTTTGACAATGTCCAAGATTTCTTCGCCAAATTTCAATCTCTCCTTCGTAAATTGACAAAGTGTGTTATCGACAAATCCAAACAAGAAAAAAAAATGGTTCTTGCTATGATGGAAAAACTTGGATTGGAATTTAGTGTATTTGTCTCCACATTTCATTCTACCAGATTCACCACAGGAGCAACCTGGACCATGCCTTCATTGTCACAGTTCATTGAGGCTTTGACATAGGAGCAACGTAGACCATGCCTTCCTAAGTTTATTTGGATATGTTGAGGGTCCCTTAGTCTAACGTATTCTCCCCTCATTGAGGATATTCTCCCGTAGACAAGGGTGCCACATGCGCTCCAGTCAACTCTCAATTATCGTTCAGTTAGACTAGTTGAGTGAAGTGTTGCATGTAAACCTTGTATTTATCACAAAGTGTTGCATGCTAACCTCAAGATCATCATTAGTAAAGCGCACTTGCATTGGGATCATCACTAGTAAAGAACATTCCACATGTGTGAGTGATATCCTCCTCATTTCACTTTGGTTTGGCTAGTTAACTAACAACTGTGACTAGGACTAGGTGGCAGTGAGCTCTAGTGACTACCAGTGTGTGTCACATCTCTCCATAACACTCCTAATGCACATTATCCTGGCTACTGTGGTGGGAGGGGGGGGGCATTAATAGAGAAATTATAATAGTGCCATATATAGTATATCACTTGTATTGTATCATTCTCTTACTTAGATAATAGAAATTCGTTCATTATTTTCTCCATTTTGATCTTCTCTCTTCATCCACCATTGCAAGTTGTGTATGTTTCATTGTTAGCTAGATATTTTGTGCAAGTATCTCAGAAAATCTACAATCAAGACATTGTGTGGAAATGGTTTTTCGATATCGAGGTCACTAGATAGCATAATGACGAGGTTCTAGTATATTAGCATGAGTTTTCACTATGTTCCACTCACTACATAGAGGACTTAACTGATAGTTATGGATATCTAAGTTGATCAAACCGAGAGTCAGTTATTTTCCTGAGCATGTGTACCCTTGTCACCACCTGGAATATCACCAAAGTAATGAGTGGCATAATACCAAACTCTATGAGACTTATGCCATGAGAAACTGATCACTTGGCATGTCAAATGTGCTTGGACAACATTGAGACAATTATCCTCTCTATTTGACTACAGTGTGTTTCCCAAAGGTATGGTCCCTAAATCTCATACCCACGTATGAGATTTAAAGTGTGGTCTAAAATATAATAACCCCAAATATGGATATGATGTGACTACCTCAATGCTCTCTTGTATGTAGGTGAGAAACATTGTGGTTCACCTCTTCCTTAAATATGTTGAAAGCCGTGTTTTTTTGTTTTTTTTTTCAAATTTCCTATAGCCTATGAAAATCCCAAAACAACTTTTCATCTTTAGAGACCTTTCACTAAGTGAGACACCAATATAAAATGTTGTCTAAAATAGAAGAATTACACTAGAAACTCCAAAGGGAAAGTAGTAATTGGTGGCACCCAAGGTCCTTGGTAAGATCTAAGTCTATCTCATTAATGTAAAGTACAAAAAATGTATGAGAGTGAGAGAAACACTATTTAACTCCTATTGTACTACAAATTGCCTTAGATGCACTAGAAATCATATTAACTTGTCAAAAATGGACACATTAAGTGTCATCACTATCAATACCAACAAGGTTGGAAGACCCAAAGCCTTAGCAAATATGGAGGCACTATATCAAATCCCTTGCAAAATTCTAAAAAAAATCAATATACGTTACACGTGTGTATATTTTCCTCTTCATCAACAAAAGTCAAAGTGAAGATATGATCACTAGTATGGTTGTTCCTTCTAAACCTTGCCTATGTTTTGGCCCTCAATCCATTCATCGTTTCTCACTTGGATATGTATATATCTATCATTGTGATGAAGAACTTAGCCAATGTATGTTCAATCATAATAGCATGGTAATTGCTAAGATAAATTTGTTCTCTAGTTTTGTAAATGGAATGAATAATATGGGAAGTCTAAATATGGTGGGAAGCCATGGGACACGATGTACTTAAGTAGGTTGTAATACCCTTGTTTCCCCCATCTTGTAAATATAACTATAACATGCTAAAAGACTATGGGCAGACTGAATATGTGTGGGTGTTGGAATTGATGAACCTTTTTGTTATAAAAGGTAATGTATATATTTTGTTACTAAATAAAATAGAAAGTGTTGCATAACTGCTGAAGGGGTTTTCTAAGGTAGATCATGATGCATGATAGAGATGGTGAGGGGAACCAACAATGGTTGAGATGACCCCCACCAGACTAGTACTTTACTGGATTTAAATTATTCAGACCTAGAACAGTCCTCTGACCCAGAAAAATAAATTACTAGTCAGGATGGTAGTTGGGAAGTCATCCTCAAGAGTAAATGAGGAGATGGGCAGAGTACCCATATGAAAAACTCCTGACCTGACCCATGAAACTGGGATTTGGACCCACAAAATCTTGCTGAGGAAGGCACAAAAATAAGGAAAATTTGTGGGCAGAGAGAGAGGAGGCAAGGGGAATGGGCCTGGTGACCATTTATGAAGAGGGAGAGCATGTGCAACTCTCTGGTTCTGAAGAGAACTAAGAAAATGAATTTGTTCTAGGTACAGGAATTTGTTGGGAAGCGTTTTTGGTCCAAGCTGATAAACAAGGTTGCAGAGAAGATGAGTGACTCAGGAAGCACTCATTGTAGACCCCCTTACTTGGTGGAGAAAAAACCGATCTGCCAAGTTCTTGTGGGAGGAGGAGAGTGGCCTTCGTCCCTGGCTGTCGCTGAATAGAAGGAAGAGTCTCTCTCATAGCATCATGATCTAGCTAGGGGGTGGCCAACGGTAAATCCGTTTAGGATTTGTTGTGCCTACGGTTGGGTGGAAACAGACACCCCTTTCAACAGTTGCATCATTATCTGGTTTCTAGATAAGTATACTTTGTTAGATCTCTGTAGTTTTTAGATCAGAGAAAATTTTATACTATGTTCTAGAACTGTGTAAGTTTAATTTCTGACAAAAGTGACTTGAGAAATTTAATCAGAATAAAGAGAATGTCTTAGCTGAAGCTCTTTGGATTTAATTTCTTATCTCTTGACTACCTGTGTGCTAAAGTAAGATTTCTGGGGGTGGATGTTGTCGTTGACTGTGTTCTACAGTTTAATGCATGCTAGGAAATTGATGGCTGAGCAGTTAAAAATATCTATAACACCTCTGAAAGAAGAGAGAGCGATCTTTCTACGTAATAGTGCTCCATTTTAGTATATATTAAAATCCCCTACCAGAAAAGTTAGAAGATATGAGATCTATGTGGACTTTAGGAAATAATCCCAATTATGGGAAAACATTAAAAGTCCTTATAAATAATTATTGAGGAAAAATAATTAGGAAATAAACATGAAATTGGTTTAAATGAAATTAAAATACAAAAGTTCTCAAAATTCTATTTGGGGCATAAATAAAAAATTATATTTAAGTTGTGTTAAATCTCCTAAATTTGGGAAGAATCCCCTTAAATTTTGGTNGGAAGTCTAAATATGGTGGGAAGCCATGGGACACGATGTACTTAAGTAGGTTGTAATACCCTTGTTTCCCCCATCTTGTAAATATAACTATAACATGCTAAAAGACTATGGGCAGACTGAATATGTGTGGGTGTTGGAATTGATGAACCTTTTTGTTATAAAAGGTAATGTATATATTTTGTTACTAAATAAAATAGAAAGTGTTGCATAACTGCTGAAGGGGTTTTCTAAGGTAGATCATGATGCATGATAGAGATGGTGAGGGGAACCAACAATGGTTGAGATGACCCCCACCAGACTAGTACTTTACTGGATTTAAATTATTCAGACCTAGAACAGTCCTCTGACCCAGAAAAATAAATTACTAGTCAGGATGGTAGTTGGGAAGTCATCCTCAAGAGTAAATGAGGAGATGGGCAGAGTACCCATATGAAAAACTCCTGACCTGACCCATGAAACTGGGATTTGGACCCACAAAATCTTGCTGAGGAAGGCAC
Organism: Picea engelmannii; assembly: GCA_009831015.1. Classification (NCBI taxonomy): domain Eukaryota; kingdom Viridiplantae; phylum Streptophyta; class Pinopsida; order Pinales; family Pinaceae; genus Picea; species Picea engelmannii. The sequence continues at coordinate 290,909 of ML811341.1, forward strand.
AAAAATAAGGAAAATTTGTGGGCAGAGAGAGAGGAGGCAAGGGGAATGGGCCTGGTGACCATTTATGAAGAGGGAGAGCATGTGCAACTCTCTGGTTCTGAAGAGAACTAAGAAAATGAATTTGTTCTAGGTACAGGAATTTGTTGGGAAGCGTTTTTGGTCCAAGCTGATAAACAAGGTTGCAGAGAAGATGAGTGACTCAGGAAGCACTCATTGTAGACCCCCTTACTTGGTGGAGAAAAAACCGATCTGCCAAGTTCTTGTGGGAGGAGGAGAGTGGCCTTCGTCCCTGGCTGTCGCTGAATAGAAGGAAGAGTCTCTCTCATAGCATCATGATCTAGCTAGGGGGTGGCCAACGGTAAATCCGTTTAGGATTTGTTGTGCCTACGGTTGGGTGGAAACAGACACCCCTTTCAACAGTTGCATCATTATCTGGTTTCTAGATAAGTATACTTTGTTAGATCTCTGTAGTTTTTAGATCAGAGAAAATTTTATACTATGTTCTAGAACTGTGTAAGTTTAATTTCTGACAAAAGTGACTTGAGAAATTTAATCAGAATAAAGAGAATGTCTTAGCTGAAGCTCTTTGGATTTAATTTCTTATCTCTTGACTACCTGTGTGCTAAAGTAAGATTTCTGGGGGTGGATGTTGTCGTTGACTGTGTTCTACAGTTTAATGCATGCTAGGAAATTGATGGCTGAGCAGTTAAAAATATCTATAACACCTCTGAAAGAAGAGAGAGCGATCTTTCTACGTAATAGTGCTCCATTTTAGTATATATTAAAATCCCCTACCAGAAAAGTTAGAAGATATGAGATCTATGTGGACTTTAGGAAATAATCCCAATTATGGGAAAACATTAAAAGTCCTTATAAATAATTATTGAGGAAAAATAATTAGGAAATAAACATGAAATTGGTTTAAATGAAATTAAAATACAAAAGTTCTCAAAATTCTATTTGGGGCATAAATAAAAAATTATATTTAAGTTGTGTTAAATCTCCTAAATTTGGGAAGAATCCCCTTAAATTTTGGTGGGCATTAAATCCTGGTAGAAACACCGAGGTAAATCTTTGTTTTAGGACCATTTCCTTAAATTTAGTAAGAGTAGTAAAGCACAGTAATAAGGAAATAAAATTCTACTCATTTACCCACGAGAAGGGGGAGATTATAATTATATTTTAATTTCCACGATGGAGAAATCTCCTTGGAATATAATTTTTTATTAAATCTCTTTATAAATTTGTATTTATCCTTTTCTTATTTCTTGTAAGAGAAATTAAATTCATTTAAGTTATCCTAGTAAAACCATACAGGGACATGGAGATATATGTATATATATGTCTATATACATATTATTATTATTATTTTATTCTGGAAATAGAGGCTAAAGTTCGTGGAACGAAATAGACCTGAGAACAATTATTATTATTTTTAATGCCAAAACACACCAGGGAATAACCCGAAAAACGGCTGAAGGCCGAACCTATTTTTCCTGCTTTCCAATAATATTATTAAACACTCGTAATTATATCGTATGGTAATATAATTGCTTGTATTGGCATAAAGGCATAATAGAGGTGGGACCCTCTTAAGAACTCTGATGTTCAGGAGATTTGGGTTCATAAAAGCCTAAAGTGGAATCTTCATTGAATTTTAGAGACTTAGGTATTAATGGGAATTGATAATCCTAAGTTCCTCCCATGATATAAATTAATCATATTATAATATAATTAAATACAATTACATTATAATATAATTAATAAAAGGATATTTTGTGGTTGAATATAGTTAATCATTTTTCCTAGTAAATAAATAAATATGCATATATTTAGATATATATGTTAAATTACGTGAAAATGCGACATGGAGGAATTGAATTATATACCTTAATTAAGATTAATCAACTTAAGTATATTATGAAGAAATTATCCTTATTGTGTTATAATATAATTACCCATAATTATTATATGAGTAATTTATTGAGTTAATGCTAAACTACTTCTAAGAGGGCAAAGAGAAAGTAAAGATTTCAGTAATAACTGAGGCATGGGTACTAGGTTAAGCGAAACGTTTATACCCCATCCCTTAAAAGGGTACTTAGGGGTAGAGTGTGTGACATAGTGGCATCAGAGCGAGCAACAACACTTGGCCTGCTTGGGCTCATAAACAAGTCACATGAAATTTTATTAGAGAAGTTTTAAGGGGTAACACCCTATCTTACCCCATTCACAAGAAGCTTATTTAAACCACTACTGAAGAGAGGAATAGAACTTTTTGTTGTTGTTATATGTTTTAAAAATATGAATTGTATGTTGCTAGTGTTCCAAATAAGGAAGTTGACTTCACCTTAAAAATTGTATGTGTTGTTCATAAACTAGTAGATAATTAACTAACATAAAATGTTTTATCGACACTCAAACAGTCAATGGACAGCAAGAAAACTACAACGTAAAGAATGGTGACACACCATGAGTTGGGGGGAATCTCCCACAATAGAGAAGAAGAATCTAATGAGAGGATGGCGATGAAAACCCATCCAGATTTGGTTGAAACTGTAATAAGCCTCATGTCGGAATTACAGAGTTGTAAGGATGACAATGAAAGGCTGATAAAAGAATAAGAAAAACAAACTGAAATTAATGTAGTCCTACTGCAAAGCCTATAAGATATATAAAGGCAGCTGCAACATGGACGAGTAGCCAGTAATGTGGACAGGCATCATACTAAGAAAACCTAAAGTCCACCTGAGATACAAAAGCATGGTTCTGAAAATGGCCACACAAGGAGGAGCACCTCAAAGAAGGCCCAACATGGAGCCAAGAGACATTCAACAGAAGAATCGTATAGTGAGGAAACTGACAACTCCAAGGAATTTTATAGTAGTGAGACTTGTTCACATTCCCAGAGGAGAAGAAACAAGAGGAAACATTCCAAGAGCCATGACCTGTGAAGAGTTTATGAAATCCAAACCACCCACTTTCGATGGAGAAATTAAGAAGGGAGAAGAAGCAGAAGTTTGGCTACTTGGCTTGAAGAAGTACTTCAGAGTCCATGACTACTATGAAAACTTAAAGGCCTGAATAGCCATTTTCAACTTGAATGAAAATGCCTCCATTTCATGGGATGATCTTAGGAATGTGAAAGGAATCCATGAGAAGGACCTGTCATGGAAACAATTTGAGAAATACTTTAAGAATACGTATGTGTCTAAAAAATACTTTGATGGGAAGACCAAGGAGTTCTATGAACTCAAGCTAGGACAACTCACAATAGATGAATATATCAACAAATTTCTTGAGATGATGAGGCATGTGCCCAACATAAAGGATGAAAAGGTAAAGATGCAACGATTTATTAGTGGACTACCTCAGTCCTTCTGGGACATAATTGAATTTGATGAACCAAATACTTTAGAAGACACTATCCGGAAGACAAGGTACTGCTATGAGAAATTCAAGAATAAGGATGAACCTCATAAGGATTGGAAGAAGAAAAGTAATTTGGGATTCAAGAAGAAGGGGTTTAAATCCTCAAGATTTAAGAATCATGGGAAAATATCTAAGATGAGCCTTCCTACTAAAAGTGTATATCAACATAATTTTCCATCTCAGAGTGGTAATAAACCCTTTGTATCATCCCTGAGTAAGACTGATAATACAAAGAGAGAACCCTTGAAATGTTGGGGTTGTGGAGAAGAACATTTGTAGAGGGACTGCCCACATAGGCAATAGGACAATAGGAGGGTCTATGACATCTAAGAGGCTACCACAATCGATGATGTGGCTAGGAGCATGCCACAAATTTATGCAACCCTGGATAATAGACAAGCTGACCACCAAGCTTCAGTGGTGGAGATGGAAGGTATGATTTCCAACCATCTAGTTTCTATTTTAATTGACCCTGGTTCTAATATTAGTTATTTTTCTCCTCAAACTATTGAGAAATGTAAATTATAGCAAGTAAAACATGCTAAATCATGGCTGGTACAACTAGCCACTGGAACCAAAAGAAAGGTAACAAAGGTCATACCAACATGCCAATTCATTATGAATGGATTACCCACCCAAGAAACCCTAAACATGCTCCCTTTAAGATATTATGACCTACTTATTGGCATGGACTGGTTGGCTGCCCATAAAACCAAGTTGGACTGTTACAATAAAACTTTCGAGTGTGAAGATAAAGAAGGGAGAAAAATAACCCTACAAGGAATTCAAAAGCATGTCTCAGTGAGACAAATATCAACCCTTCAAGTGAAGAAGTATTGCAGAAAATGATGCCCTTTGTATGCAATACAAGCGTTGAACTCTGTTGAGAACAATAAACCAATCCTAGAGGACCATTCCATATTAAGAGAGTATAAATATGTGTTTCCAGAAGAGGTATCGGGTCTACCTCCAAGAAGAGATATTGATTTTTCAATAGAAATTGTACCTAGAGCAGTGTGAGTGTCTAGAACACCCTATAGAATGAGTACACCAGAGCTAGTTGACCTCAAACTAAAGCTAAAGGATATGTTGGAAAAATGTTACATTCGACCTAGTGTGTCTCCTTAGGGAGCACCAACTTTTTTTGCGAAGAAGAAGGATGGCACACTTAGGATCTTCATAGACTACAAATAACTCAATAAGATGACCATTAAGAATAAGTATCCCTTGCCAAGGATCGATGACTTGTTTGACCAATTAGGGGGTGCTACAATTTTCTCCAAGATTGACTTAAGTTTTGGATACATCAAGTCCAAATTAATGATGAATACATCCACAAAACAACCTTTAGGAAAAGATATGGGCACTATGAATTTGTGGTGGTGCCATTTGGGCTTACCAATGCACCAACTACTTTTATGTGCTTAATGAATAATATACTCAATAAGTTCTTGGACAGATTTGTGTTGGTTTTCATTGATGATATCCTAATCTATTCTAAGAGTAGGGAAGAGCATGAAGAACATCTCAAGTTAGTTCTTCAAGTGATAAGAGAACATCAACTCTCTACTAAGTTTAGTAAGTCTGATTTTTTCCAAAAACATGTCCATTACTTAGGCCATGTTATTTATGAAGAAGGAGTGATAGTTGATCATGACAAGATCAAATCCATTATGGATTGGCCTACCCCAAAAGATGTATCTGATATCATATCCTTTATGGGCCTAGCAGGATACTATAGAAGGTTCATAAAGGGATTTTCCAAGATTGGTTGCCCAATCACCTCCCTTCAGAAAAAGGGAGTTAAATTCATTTGGACATCAGAATGTGAAGAGAGATTCCAAGAGTTGAAATACCTTCTAACCAATACACATGTGCTAAAGATTGCAGACCCAAACAAGGACTTCCTTGTGTGTACAGATGCCTGCAAGGAAGGGCTCGGAGGAATCATTATGCAAAAAGGACATGTGATTTGCTACGAATCTAGAAAATTGAATGAGCATGAAATCAATTATGTGACCCACGATTTGGAATTTGATGCCATAGTACATGCTTTAAAAATGTGGAGGCATTACCTCCTAGGTAGAAGATTTGTGCTTATGACAGACCATAGTGGGTTGAGATATTTGTTTGATCAACCAAAACTCAATGTTAGACAAGCTAGGTGGATGACTCTCCTTAGTGAGTTTGATTTTGAAATCAAACATATCAAAGGAAAATAAAATAGGGTGGTTGATGACCTTAGTAGAAGTATGAAAGTGATTCACTTGGCAGCTGTAAGGACCTGTGAATCAGACGTTAAGGAGAGAATCAAAAGTGCATAAGAAATAGATGCATTTTTCAAGACTGTGAAATCATACTTGGAGCAAGAGCCCACAGGGATGAAGTATGAGGGTTATCAATTGCTGAATGATGCCTTGCTAACTTACAAAGGTAGGTTGTATATTCCAAATTGTGACGACTTGAAGAGGTTCATAATTGATGAACTACACAAAAGACCATATACTGGTCATCCTGGTTATCAGAAAATGATCACAGCCACTAAGAAACTATTTTATTGGCCCAGAATGAAAAAGGGCATAGCTAATTACTTAGTTAAATGTCTAGATTGTCAACAGGTTAAGTCAAAACACCGACATCCAGTAGGGTTGTTGCAACCCTTACCAATCCCAGAATGGAAATGGGAAACCATCTCCACGGATTTCATCACAGGGTTACCAAAATCAACCAAGTAGAATGACACCATTATGGTAGTTGTGGACAAATTGAACAAGGTTTCTCACTTTATTCTCGTCAAGTCAACTTGCAAGCCAATATATATTGCCAATATTTTCATGAAAGAGATATTTAGGCTGCATGGCATGCCGAAAGAAATCATATCATACAGAGATACAAAATTTACTTCAAATTTTTGGAAATCTATGTTTGTTGGTTTTGAAACTAAATTGTTATTTAGTACAACCTATTACCCTCAAACTGATGGGCAGATAGAGAGGGTAATCCAAGTGTTAGAGGACATGTTAAGGATGCATGTGATGCATCATCCCAAGAGGTGGGAAGACTACCTACCACTGGTATATTTTTCTTATAACAATGGTTATCAAGAGTCATTGAAGATGAGCCCTTTTGAGGCCCTCTATGGTAGACAATGAAATATTCCAATCAATTGGAATAACCTAGTAGACAGAATTACACTTGGGCTAGATATGCTAAAATAAATGGAACAACAAATGATTCAAATAAAACAAAATATGATAATAGGTCAGGATAGACAAAAAAACTATGCAGACAGAAAAATGACTCCTAGAGAGTTCAAAGCAGGGGATCGTGTGTATCTCCGAGTTAGGCCCATAAAACATTCCTTGAGAATGGGAGCTTGTGCCAAGATGACGCCTTGGTATTGTGGACCCTTTGAAATTTTGGATAGAGTGGGACCTATAACATATAGACTAGCACTTCCTCCCACAGTGAAGGCACATAATGTTTTCCATGTTTTGTTGCTGAAGAAATATGCACATGATTCTAATCATATAATTGATTGGTCTGTGATTCAGGTGGAACCAGAGGGAGAATTCCTACCAGATTCACAATTCATAATAGACAGGAAAGAAATCCCACTCAGGAACAAAACCATTGCATAGGTCAAGGTGCAATGGAAACACTTTGGTCTAGATGAAACCACATAGGAAATGGAAGATGTCTTGAAACATGCATACCCATTTTTGTTTATTGCTCTACATACAGAGCACATCGAAAGGTAGAACATCGAGGGCGATGATACTTTAAGGGGGAGGGGATTGTAATACCCATGTTTCCCCAAGATTGTAAATATGACTATAACTTGCTAAATGTCTATGGGCAGATTGAATATGTCTGGGTGTTGGAATTGATGAACCTTTTTGTTATAAAAGGTAATTTATATATTTTGTTATTAAATAAAATGGAAAGTGTTGCATAACTACTAAAGGGGTTTGCCAAGGTAGATCATGATGCATGAGAGAGATGGTGAGGGGAACCAATAATGGTTGATATGACCCCCACCAAACCAGTACTATATCAGATTTAAATTATTCAGACCTAAAACAATCCTCTGACACAGAAAAATAAATTATTAATCAGGTTGGTAGTTGGGAAGTCCTCCTCAAGAGTCAATGAGGAGATGGGAAAAGTACCCATCTGAAAACTTCCTGACTTGACCAACTGTTGGTTATCAATTCCCTTCTCAGGTTGTCTGATTTATTGACCCAGGGTTCATGTCATTTGGGATTCCAACAAAGCCTTTAAAACTATCGACCCTCCTGGTAAGATAGAAGGCAACACAACACCCAGAAGGTACTGCGCAGTCTCACCCGAGATAGATTTAAATGGGTGGTTGTAAGAATCAGGTGTTTACATCCTAGGAAAAAGTAGGGGATAGGGGTTTCTTGATTAAGGCCAGATACCGTGAATTGTAAGGGAAAATATTTATTCCTTGGAGTCGCATACATATATTCAACAGTTAATTCCAACAAAGTATAAACAAATTCATAACAATGTATTAACTCATTCATCAAACTTAACCATTAATTGTTGAAAGAAAGTAAAGACATGCAAACATTCAACACATTATAAAAATATTACCGTGGTTCACCCCCTCCTGGGCTATGTCCACAAAGATTTGGCTCTTGGCTCTTTTATTATGGTAGATCTGCAATTCCGACACCGCGTGCTTACAATTCTCCACAAATTTGGGTAAGATCTATGTGAGGCGAACTAGATCGCACCAAGCTCCACAGCCTGCGGTCTAATGATTAGATATACCTTCCCTCATATTTTCTTTGCTCAAAAGCTTACAAAATCGGTTCATACAGCTAAACTCTAACAATAACAATGAATGACGATGACCAACCCTATATGATACTTTCATATCTATATTTATACATTTCGGGTTCTTCAGCCATTTATAGAATATTACCAAAACCCTAACCCTTCTTACATTAGGTTTTTCTCCCATGTACATGTTGTTCTTCCTCTAGTTGTCGCTTTCCTTTGTGTATGATTTCTTTCCCACGATCGTTCTTCTTTCAACTTCAGCCTGGTGTCAATAGGCCCCCAACACTGACATGTGACTCGTCCCGAGTCACCTAATTGCTCTGTGCTTCCTCGATCTCCTTGGTGATCGTCTAGAAATTTTCCTACAACTCTGTTTCTTTTGTCAGTGCCTACGCAATTTTCTCCTTGATGGTGTCGACTGTCTGAGTTGCCACTTCCTTTCTCATTAGTCCTATGCATTCCAGCCGAGTCTGTACTGACTGTGTTCTGGCTTCTTCTGCCTCTGCAAGTACTTCTGCTACCCATTCCTACAACTGTTCTATTTGAGCCTGGCGCTCCTATTTCTGTGTTTGCGAAGTGATAAGTTCTTCTTGCATCTTCTTCAACTCTTGCGTTCCCTTGACCCATTCTAGAATTGGTATGGTCTTATGTCGCTGCTTGATTTCTTGGATCATTGCATTGATCCTCTCCTCCTCCTTGTCCCAGTGTTGGACCTGTGGATCCTCTTCCAACTTTGTCCAAAGTTGCGCTACTTTATCCAACAAGTCGGCTATCGTGCTAACCTATTTTTCTAGCTCCTGCAGTTGGATTGTTGCTTCTTGCTTCATTTTCTCCTTCACTGCTGGTGGAGTTGTCGGTCTAATCTGTTCGTGGAGAGTCTCGATCTCCTTCTGATACTGATCAATTGCCTTCGCAATCTGGTCGATTTTTTCTGCGGCTGGAAATTCATTTCCTTGCGTAGTGGTTGGAAGTTTCCTAATAATTTCTTCCACTCTGCATTCCAACTCATTTTTGCGTTCCTTCTCCTCCTGAGTTTCAGATTTGGCCTGTGCACAAAATGTTTCTAGCGCTTCTCGCTTCTTTGTTGCTTGCTACAGTTCGACTAAGTTTTTATGTGCTCGAGATTGCTTCTCGTGGTGGACACTAACATGTAGTTTGTATAATGATCTTGATGACATCTGTGTCAAGACCAATTGGATATGATCCAAATCCTTCAGTGGTGTCTATCCCACAATTTCATCCATTCTCAGTATGATAGGATTTATATGGACCATGGAATGTGCGTGTGGCATCAGAAGAACTGGTTCGCGTTCTTCTACCTCCACCCTTTTTGTGGTCTGTGTGGTCAATGCCTCTATGCCTCTACTGCTACTCATGATCTGGGCTTCCCCAAATTTCTTAAGGAGTTGTCCCATTTCTGTTAGTTCCTTCTGCAGTTTATCCATGTGGTGTGTTGCATGATCGAAATCCTCTGCGAGGCAGTCCTGGACCATTTTGGAAATCATCTCGCCATTATCCTCTGTGATTGTATAGTTCGGTGGTGCTCCCTGTGCCTTCATTTTCTTGTGCATGCCTGCTTCATGTACTGTTGGTCTCTTAGTTCCCCTTGGTTCCTATGTAATGGGGTTCGATGTGGTTTTTTGTGCTCCCTTAGCCTGTTTCTGCTATCCATTGGTCAGTTGAATGGTTTATGTCCTCCCCATATGGGTCCCTGGCTATTTTGAGTCGTCGTCTACCTGATTCGACTTGGTTTGGCCCATTCTTCGTTTCTTGGGTACTAGGAGTTTTGGAGGCTATGATTCTACCCGCGGAGCCCCTCCTTCTGCTATTTGTCCTGGTACTTTTCTGGGTATGGTTGGAATCCTCCATTCATCATGCCATTCACTGATGATCATGTTGATATAACCCTCAGTGACACAGTAGTGCATCTGTAGCCACTTTTTATCCGAGTCCTGCCTTGGTTGTATCCACATCACTTGTCGCCTAGTCCAGAAATTGGCGATGCCCCCGTATCGTGTGACAACCTCTGGTGTTATTCTCCATGCTTGGTTGATGGCTTCCTGTATCTCCCATAGGTAAGCTACGAATATGATTCCATTATCCCTCTTATGCTTGGCTAGTGGCGCGGATCTCAGGATGTGATATCTTTCTTCTCCTGGCTATGGTGTGGTACAAAAGACGACGTGTTCTGGTTCTCACCATTCCATGAAAGCTATGAGAGTGATCAACCATGAGTAATGAAATTTCGTGCCTACATCCTACGCGTCTTTTCAGTCTACTTGGAACAAGTTTGATAGGTATGGTGCCCAACTCATGGAGGTGACTTCTGCGCACTGAGATGCAACAACAATGACTCCTGTCAGTACTTCATCTTTGCGGCATTTTCTTAGCAGTTTGTAGGCTAAGATTTTTGTGCCCAATTGCGTCACAACATTGTTGATCTGTTTGATTATAATTCCTATTGTTCCCCTGTCAGTGCCATATTTCTTCTTCATCTCTTCTGCCAATGTTTTTTCCTTGGACTTGTCATCCAGAATCAACGCAGGATCCATACCCCGGGTGGGTAGTCCTGTTATCTCTGCGATTAGTTCAACATTGATGGGGATGGGTTTGTCCAGCCATATATCCCCTCCATGTGTAACTGCTAATAGTTTCTTGACACATGTCGTCGCATATTGGCCTCTGCCAAAGTGTGTTATCTTTAGCAATCCTAGAATGCCTGCTCTGTCCAGTCCAGTTGCCCACTGGTGTGGCTGAGTGATGGTTTCTCCGAGTTGGTTCATGACTATTTTCTGCATAAAGACCTATTGTGCATGCTCTGGATATTTGGTTTCATCTTCTACGCCATGGTCAGAATACTTGAGCTTCCCGACGTGACCCAATAACTGCGGGTCCACCTGTACTCCCTCTGGTATGCAAGGTAGCACAATCTCTGTAGCCAGTTTCTTTCGAGGTGAGCTCGGTATCTGGACTCAGTCCTCCTATTGTGTTGGCTGGCTCAAAGTTCCAGCAACTCCTGGTTGCTCCCCTGTCATCCATTTTGGCCACACCCAGGTAGTTCCAGTGGTCTCCTCGGCTGGGTTACCTAAGCCAGGTGCTTGCATCTCGTCTGGTTGCTCCTCTGCTCCCAGATGTTGTGTCATTCCATTCACTTCCATGGATGCTTCAGTCTGTTCCAGTGGTATTTCCTGATGGGTTTCTTCTTCCTTGTTCTGAGGCTCTTGCACCGCTACTGCTATGTCCTGTTCCATGGCCTCTACTTGTGGTTGCAGAATCTCCTCTAGTATGGGTATGGACTCTACTGGGAATTCCTCTGGCGATGGGATTTCGTCAATATCGATGATCTCTTGTGGCTGGTGCTCGTTTTCTTCCAGTGGTCCTCGTGACCTAGTCTAAACCTTGGTTGGTCTAGATGTCTGGTCTGGTTCTGCGAGCTTCGATGATGCCATAATGGTGTTTGTCGAATGTTTGTTGAGTTTGAATGGATTTGGCAAGCTCTGTGGTTTCACTCTATTCGTTCTAGCTGTTGTTTCTCTTTTTATGTTCTCCTTTCGTGAATAGATTAACTGCTTCTATGCTCATGTGTTGTATGGGCTCGTCATGAAGCTTGTTGAGGACGCTTCCTCCATCATGTGATTAATGCATCCTTAACTGTGAGTTCAATGCATCCGTGGAGGTTTCATACTTTCCATTACACCTACTGTGTTGTCTCCAGTTGGCGCGTTTAATGGGACATCCCATCCGTCCTTGCCCTGCTTTAACTCTGCCTTGTGTTGTCCTGTCATCTTGCTATCGTCGACTTTCCTTTTCCCGCTTGTTTCCCTTTTATATATAGTCGTTATCTTTTCCCTTGCTAGCTTCATGTTTCATATGCAGCTTGTCCATCATGCTGCTCACTGTTTTCGGCTATTTTTTTTACTGCACGGTGGGTGGTCAACTCTCCTTGTACAACTTCAGCCGGCGCCCATTGATCATTCCTCTGAGGTTTGCGCCTGCTATATCTCTTAACTGTACAAGTCCTCCATCCGTGACAACTTTTACCTCGTATGGTCCTAGCCAATGCATTCTCAACTTTCCTAGGTGTTGCAACGCTTTACTGTCATAGAGCAATACTAGATCTCCTTCCTTGAACATCTTTCTCTTGATGTGGCGATCGTGCCAAGATTTGTCTCTTTCTTTCTGTACTTGTTGATGGAATCCTACCAAGATTTGGTCTTCCTCCATCGACAATAACTGATTCAATATTTTCTGTAGTGCGCCTCATTCTGTCATTTGTGTGATGGTTGCTACACGTAGACTAGGTATTAAAAATTCTAACGACACTACTGCTTCTTGACTGTAGACTAGTTTGAATGGTGTGTGGCCTGTCAACTTTTTTCATGTGGTTCTATACACCCATAACACTACTAGTACCTTGATGTCCCAATCTTCCCTGTTGACGTTACATATCTTTGTCAAGGCGTTCTCTAGAATTTTGTTGAAGGCTTCTACTGTGCCATTTGCCTGTGGATGATACAGTGTGATTTTTTGGTGATGAACTTCAAACTCTTCCAGCATCGCTCGGATGGTGTTGTTTAAAAAGTGTGTTCCTTGGTCGCTCATCAAAATTATTGGGCACCCAAATCTAGTAATTACCTGTTCAAACAGAAAATGTTCAGCTATCTCTGCGCTGCAATCTTTTATTGGTGCGGATTTTGCCCATCTTGTTAAGTATTCCGCCGCAGTGATAATATATATCGCCCCTGTTCTCTTGGATGGTGGGTGAATTGGTCCCACAAAGTCTATTGCCCATTTTTCGAATGCCTGGAGTGTCCCTTGCAGTCGTAGTGGCATATTGTCCCTTCTGTTGGGTTTTCCTACCCTTTGACATACATCACATTGCTGACAGTACTCTTTTGAGTCTCCGTGGATCGTTGGCCACCATAATCCTGCGTGTAGTACTTTCTGCACGGTAGCTTTTCCTACATAGTTCCCTCCTGCTATTCCCTCGTGGGCTTCTGCTAAAATTATTGGTCGTGCGTGGTCTAGTACGTATCTTCGTAAGATGCTATCTGCGCCCATATTGTATAGATGTCCTACGATCAATTGATAGTCGGCTGCACAGACTACCAATTTCTTCTTCTGCGCAATGGTATATTCTTGTGGTGCAATACCTGTGCTCAAGTACTAGATGATCTTTGTGAAGTAGTCATCAACAATCTTTATTGAGAATAACTATGCATCTGGAAAGTTGTCTTCTAAATTCGTTGGTTCCTCTCCATTTGTGACCCTCGATAGGTGGTCAGGCCCTGCATTCAGTTTTCCTGGTTTGACTATTACCTCAAAGTCAAATTATTGAAATAGCAATAACCATTGACATATTATCCCCCCCAACATTGGCTTGTTGACTAGGTATTTCAAAGCTGAGTGATCTGTAAACATCTTAAAGTGTTTTCCCAATAGGTAATGTCTATATTTCTGTAATGCATAAACCATATCTAGGCCTTCTCTTTCTATCGTGTTATAATTCTGTTCTGAGTCTGATATTTTTTTTTTGGCGAACGCTATCGGGTGATCCAATTCTCATGCTCCAAGTGCTATTTTTGATGCATCTACATGTACATGGAATGTCTTTTCCCAATCTGGAAATACTAATATAGGTGCAGTAACCATTTTTTCCTTCAGGGTATCCAGACCGTATTGACATTTGTCGTTCCATTAGTACTTTGTATCTTTTCTTAACAATTTCTCCATTGGTGCTGTGATCTGTGCATAGCCTTTGATAAATTTCTTGTAGTATCCTATGTGTCCTAACGTTGCTCTTAGTTGGCGGGTTGTTTTTGGTGCTGGTAGGTTAACAATGACTGCGATTTTGGTCGGATCCACTAGCAAACCTTGTTTGCATACTATGTGTCCCAATAGTATCCCAAATGGTGTTCCAAATATTCATTTCTTGATATTCAGTGATATCTGGCATTGTCTGCATCGTTCTAACATTAGTCGTAAAAATTCTACATGCTTTTTTAGTAAGCTATACACTGTCCAATCATCCAGGTATACTTCGAGGAATTGATAGATGAATTCCTTAAATGCTATGATGACCACTCTAGAAAATATCGCAGGTGCATTATTCAATCCGAACGACATGACTGTATATTGATAAGATCCCCATTCTGATGTGAACGTGGTCTTGTGTCTATCCTCCTGTGCTATCTTAATCTGATGATATCCTGAGAATCCATCTGTGAATGATTAGGCTTTGTGGCCTCCTACGTTCTCGAGTACTTCATCCGTGAACGGTGTGGGGAATCGGTCATGTAGGCATGCATCGTTCAATTTCCTCAAGTCGATGTATATCTTGATACCTCTTCCCTGTTTCTTGTCATGTACTACCATCGGGCTTATCCATTCTAATTATTCAACTGGTTTGATGATGCTAGCCTCGAGCATCTTGTCAATCTTGTCTTTAACTTTCTATTTATAGATGGGGTTCAACCTGTAGGATCGTTGTTTAATGGGTCTCGCATCAGATCTGAGTGGTATCTTCATTTATCCTAATTCTCTTACTATTCCTTTCATCTCTATAAAGGTTGTGGGAAAAAGGTCATTGTATTCGCGCAACAATTTTGTGATGCTTTCTAGTGTCTGTTCGTCCCAGTAATCTCCAATGTTGTCCATTTTGAGTTGCTAGGCGGTCCCTATGTTAACCTTCTTCATCGTGATTGGCACAGAGATGACCTCTAACTCTAAGGGTGGTCCTTCCACATCTCTTTCTCCTTCTACTTCTTCGATCTGAATATCGCGCAGATCATCTTCATCTGAGGCTTCCCCCTGTACGTGGTAGCATGATACTAGATCCTTGACTGTCTGCTTATTCCGCTATTGTACCTCTGTGATAGCTTCTACTTCCGGTTCTGAAATGAATATGATGTCTCTGATCCGTTTCAGGGTCATTTTTATGTTGGGGTTCTCATGCTCGAATGAGAAAGTGAATGTAAAGTTCTGTTAGAGTGTCTCCCATGTCTTGGTTTCTTTACGCATTTCCTGGTCCGTATACCAATTCGTTGGTATGCCCTCTAAAGTATGAATGAAGTGGTAAGACCATTCTTCTAGTGTCGTCATTTTCCATAGCGTTTTACATGTCTCTAAGTGTTCTGTTGGTGTTCCTAGTCCATCATATTTATATCGGTTGTTCCATATATGTTCTGTGTTGAAACTTATGCACAGTGTTCGTTTGCATTGGTACCAATCTGTGATAGTTTCTTTGTGCGCGCTCCACCATCTTGCGAGTGTAGCCTTTAGTGCTATATCCAATGCTAGCAATCTATGGTTTTTTAATACTCCGTCTTCGTATTGTGTCAATAAAGCTTCCAAATCATTTAGCCCATGAAAATTGGGTGGTTCTCTGATTTCTGTTCCAATCCACCTTATTGAGCGGTCTATTCTGGCACACCTTCTCGTGGATACTTCGTGTAGTCTTTGCTGCCAGTTTTCTACGGTGTCTGAGTCTGTTGTGCATGAAGCAATGCTCCGCCAACTGAGTGCCTCGTATGCAGTTGGGTTTATATAGTTTTCATCGCGCGCAGTTGTTCTGTACAACTGGCCAATCTCTTCTAAATCCAGACAAGTGGGTTCTACGAACCTCTCACCTTCTGATGGGTCGAGTGGGGCTATGAACCTGTAGTCCCCCGACTCAAATGTCATTTTTCTGGTTTTTAAGTTAATTATGGCTTGGTTTCCGAATGCCCAATCCAGACCAAGTAGCGTCGGGTAAGGTGTTGTGTCGTCTACTATTTCGATGACTTCAAAGTCTACCTTAGTGTGCACACCATCCGGATCTATCGTCACTCCTTTTAGTCTACCTATTGGTAGGAATCTATGTTGATTCGCTAGCTTTAATTGAACAGTTTAGTATCCTAGTGTAGGTTCTCCCATGCATTTCCATGTAGCTTTTGGTAGGACATTCACTTCGGATCCTAGATCTAGTATAATATCTCCCATATTGAAATCCCCAATGTTATCATTTAGTCTAAATTCCATACTTGTTCTTCGTCTTGTGTGTAGGTGATTGACAGTTTTCAGTTCTGGCTTCTTTTTCGTCTCGCTGCTACATTTTTCTAGGATGTTTTGCAATATTTTGACAGATGAAGGATCACTCAACATTTTGATGCATGATTGCAAAAAGTCTTTGATAGTACTTACTTGTTCCTTGGGTTGTATTCTGTTGGTATGGTCTAGTGATGGCGACATTTCATATTTTGGAGCTTCCTTGCTCTACTTTGCAGTCGGCGCTATGTCCTCCTTCTAGAATTCTTGTCGGGCTTCTGTAAAGATCTCCTTCTCCCTATGCACGTTGAACTGCTTCTTGGTGTCAGTGTTCTCCTTTACCCATTGGTTATGTGCTGGTTCCTATCAAACTGCATCGTTTCCTATTTTTGTTCCTCCTCGAGTGACTATGTTGATGTTCCGTCCATCATCCCTTGCTTCGACTAAAATCCACTGAAAATTTTGGTTATTTTGATTCCTTTTTTACTGGATCTTTATAAGTAATGTCGGACATTCCACTGTATCGTGGTCCGATGCGCGGAAATACATACAGGTCACTGGTGGCAGTGGTCACTCCCGTGCATAATGTCCTGGTTGCTGGCAATTGTGACATGTGACTGGTCATCTACCTCCTCTAGCTCTTCCTACTCCTCTATAAGTTACGTGATCACCTCATGGCGCGTTATACTGTGGTCCTTGATTATACTGTGCGATATTGTACTGGGGATGTGTCAGGTTGTACTACGACTGTGTGTTATTGTAAGGTTGCAGCGCAGTATTATACTGTTGTTGTGCAGTGTTGTATGGTGCTGGGGCTTGATTGAATTGTGGTGCTTCCTGCCTAGTCGTCATTGTTGCCTGCACCCTGTATGCGTCTCTTGTTATTTCCTGCATCAGATCCATAGTTCTGCAATCTTTGTCGTCATGACCGACTGACTTGCAAAAGGTGCAATATGAGTTCTTTGGGACTGTTTGGTATTCCTGCATCATTGTGCAATGGTAAGGGTCGTGACCTGGTTTCTTGCATATTTCACACCATAATCCTCCCTGTGGTAGCGGGTTTGGCATCCCCATCACCATATACTGTGTAAATGTTGGGCATTCATTCTTATGATGTTCTTCCGTCCTGCAGGTGGTGCACCAAACTGCTTCTTGTTTTTTCTTGTTCTTATTCTGGTTCAGCTGAAATGTTAAGTTCTTCAGATCCTCCTTTAGTTCTTCGATAGTCGGGTCCGTCTGCTGGTACTGGTTCTCTTCCAATTGCAAGGCTGCCTGCAAAGCCTCTGCCTACGTCTGAAAATTATGTTGTCGTAATGGGTATTTTAAGTGTGGGAGTAGTGAGTTGACAAACAGGTGCCGATGCTACATATTGGTCATAAGGTATTTTAACTTTCCTTTTAATCGATTGAATCTTTGATCAATCTCCCATAACAATTCTCTTGGTTTCTGTCTTATTTCAATCATCTCATTCATGTATTGATTCTCTGAGCTCGGCTTTTGGAACTCATTGATCAATAGTTTCTTAATGTCGTCAAGTGTCCTTGTCATCCCGAGAACACTGTTCGTGTCTAAACTCATGTACCAATCTAGTGCACGGTCCCTTAGCGTGATCTCTAGCTGCGCGAGTTTGTTGTCTTCATCAGTAATATGCTTTTCTTCCCAGATCTTTGTGCAAATGAATAGATGCTTCTTAGGGTCTTCTGTTGATTCTCCTTGAAACTCTGGTAATCTGATAGTACAATCGTGTCCTTCCATTCCCAATACTGAGCTACTCCCTCCTCCACGCAGTGTAGATACTTGAATAAGGTTGCCTGAACTGGATCCTCCAGTTGTTGCTCCTTGTGTAGATGTACTTCCTGCTGTCAGACTTCCTCCGAACTTTGGTTGTCTAAACGGTGGTGTTCTCTTTGGTGTATTGGTCACACATGGGTTTACAGGTTCCACACTGACATTAATGTAAAAGGGATGGTTGCCTTCTCCTTCTATTCTTGGGCCTATATGTTTCCTCTCATATGCGGCGTGCAGGATTTCCTCAATCTGCTCCACAACCCAGAGATCCTCTACCTCTTCCTCATCACTGGCCAAGCCCTCCCTCTTGGCTACAACTCTCTTCTTGGTATTCACCTTATATTGGTAGGGTGTTTCGCTACGCGTCATTTCTGATGATGCTAAGATCCACTTAAGTTGGCCGTCATCCATCAAGATTGGGTCCAAGGGTTCCTCCTCCTTTTTCTTTTTATCCTACCCTCCTTCCATTCCTCCTTTCTCTGTCAGTGCTTCCCCCCTTCCCCCATGTGCGCAGGGAAGTCTAGCTGTCTAATTCCATTGTCATTACACTTTTGTTATATAGAAGTATCTTGATAGAAGTATACAGTGATCGAATGTACCTTCCTCTGGGTCCTCATAGGAACTCTTTCTCGGCTACACTGTATGACTTTGCTGTGTCTACCACAAATTCTGTGATAAATCCTGCCACAATACTGTCAAGCCAAAAGTTGACTACACGGGTGAATTTGTTGTTCACCTACTGTAGCTGCTGGATCTGTATTGGATTCCAATCTCTCTGTCGAATTCGGTTCGTTGCATGGTTATCCTTTAACCTTAATATCCACTCCTGTAGTAGATGCAGAAAATCACAGAAAAAGACTTCGTGTAAATGCGTAAATACGTATTTATCCAGGTATTTACGCGGTGTGATCCTGGGGTTTCTATTGTCTTTCTGTGCAAACTCTATCTCTATCTCTTTAGTTCTCAACCAGCCCTCAATTTCTCCTCTCATGGGGTTCCAAGGTCGCAACATTCCATTCTAATGGCTCATTGCTCTTCTGTTACTCTCCTTCGGTTCTTATTCTTTCTATCTCGTCTACTCAGTCCTCTCTTGTTCCTCTTAACATGTCAACAAAACCATTTGTTGGTTATCAATTCCCTTCTTGGGTTGTCTGAGTTATTGACCCAGGTTTCATGTCATTTGGGATTCCAACAAAGCCTCTAAAACTATCAGCCCTCCTGGTAAGCGAGAAGGCAACACAACACCCAAAAGGTACTGCGCAGTCTCACCCGAGATAGCTTTAAATGGGTGGCTGTAAGACTCAGGTGTTTACAACCTAGGACAGAGTAGGGGATAGGGGTTTCTTGATTAAGGCCAGATACCGTTAGCTGTAAGGGAAACTACTTATTCCTTGGAGTCACATACATATATTCAACAATTAATTCCAACAAAGTATAAACAAATTCATAACAATGTATTAACTCATTCATCAAACTTAAACATTAATTGCTGAAAGAAAGTAAATACATGCAAACATTCAACACATTATGAAAATATTACCATGGTTCACCCCCTCCTGGGATACGTCCACAAATATTTGTCTCTTGGCTCTTTTATTATGGTAGATCTGCAATTCCGACACCGCGTGCTTACAATTCTCCACAAAACTGGGTAAGATCTATGTGAGGCGAACTAGATTGCACAAGGCTCCACAGACTACGGTCTAATCCTCATATCTACCTTCCCTCATATTTCCTTTGATCAATAGCTTACAAAATCGGTTCATACAACTAAACTCTAACAATAACAATGAATGACGACGACCTACCCTATATGATACTTTCGTATCTATATTTATACATTTTGGTCTCTTCAGCCATTTAAAGAATATTACCAAAACCCTAACCCTTCTTACGTTAGGTTTTTCTCCCATGCACGTGTTGTTCTTCCTCCAGCTGTTGCTTTCCTTTGTGTACGCCTTCTTGCCCACGATCGTTCTTCTTTCCACTTCGGTCTGGTGCCAACACCAACAAAATTGGAATTTGGGCCCACAAATTCTTGCCGAGGAAGGCAAGAAAAGAAGGAAAATTCATGGGTAGAGAGAGAAGAGGCAAGGAGACTGGGTTTGGTGATGATTTCTGAAGAGGGAGAGCATGTGCAACTCTCCGGTTCTGAAGAGAACTGAGAAAACAAATTTGTTCTGGGTACAAGAATTTGTTGGGAAGTGTTTTTGGTCCAAGCTAATAAACGAGGTTGCAGAGAAGATAAGTGACCGAGGAAGAACTCATTGCAGACCCCCTTGCTTGGTGGAGATAAAACCTATCTTCCAAGCTCATGTGGGAGGAGGAGAGTGGCCTCCATCCCTAGTTGTTGTTGAATAGAAGGAAGAGTCTCCTTCAGAGCATCATGATCTAGATAGGGGGTGGCCAACGGTAAATCCGTCCAAGAGTTGTTGTGCATATGGTTGGGTGCAAACATGCACCCCTTTTAGCAGTTGCATCACTATCTAGTTTCTAGATAAGTATACTTGGTTAGATCTCTGTAGTGTTTAGATCAAAGAAAAATTTATACTATGTTCTAGAACTGTGCAAGTCTAATTTCTGACAAAAGTGACTTGAGAAATTTAAGCAGAATAAAGAGAATGTCTTAGCTGAAGCTCTTTGGATTTAATTTCTTATCTCTTAACTATCTGTGTGCTAAAGTAAGATCTTTAGGAGTGGATGTTGTGGATGACTGTGTTGTACAGTTTAATGCATGCTGGGAAATTGATGACTGAGCAGTTAAAAATATCTATAGCACCTCTAAAAGAAGAGAGAGCGATCTTTTTGTGTAATAGTTCTCCATTTTAGTACATCTTCAAATCCCCTACTAGAAAGTTTAGAAAGTATGATATCTGTGTGGACTTTAGGAAATAATCTCAATTATGGGAAAACATTAAAAGTTCTTATAAATAATTATTGAGGAAAAATAATTAGGACATAAACATGAAATTGGTCTAAATGAACTGAAAATGCAAAATTTCTCAAAATTCTATTTGGGCATAAATAAACATTTACATTTAAGTTGTGTTAAATATCCTAAATTTGGGAAGAATCCCCTTAAATTTTGGTGGGCAGTAAATCCTAGTAGAAACACCAAATTTACTGTGGAGGTAAATCTTTGTTTTAGGACCATTTCCTTAAATTTAGTAAGAGTAGTAAAGCACACTAATAAGAGAAATTATATTCATTTAAGTTCTCCAGGTAATAAAACCATAGAGGGACATGGATATATATACACACACACATATTATTATTATTATTATTATTTTATTCTGGAAATGGAGGTTAAAGTTCGTGGAGCGAAATAGACGTGAGACCAAAAGAGTAATTTATTTTTATTTTTAATGCCAAAACATGCCAGGGAATAACCTGTGACCAAACACTTTAAACATCTCATGGTCTTCAGAACTCCGAGAGTTCAAAGCTCCGGGGCTCCGAGATGTTTGGGTGATGGGATTCCATGAGCCAAAGTCGTCGAATACCCGAACCCTTCCTTTCCCTGAGCTAAAGGTTGCATAAATAATAAATACAATTATTTATATTATTGTATTTAATGTGATCAATTAACTAAATTGATTGATATAATATACCTTTAATACAAT
>ML811341.1:312649-336598 GCA_009831015.1 Picea engelmannii
ATTTGGGGCTCCAGGAGAATAAGGTTCATTAAATTGATTTAACGTAAACGAAGCCCACTCCTTTGAATATTAAATGGTGTGGTAATGTGTGCCAGTGGGGTTACTTTAGAGCTTTGGGACTCCGGGGCTTCGGGAGATTGGAATATAAGGAATGTGGTGGAGAGCCGAAGGGGGTTGACCCGAAGTTCTCTCTCTCTCTCTCTCTCTCTCTCTCTCTCTCTCTCTCTCTCTCTCTCTCTCTCTCTCCCTTATTTCAAATATTAATAACATATTGGAGGCTTTATAAACTTGGGCGCATGGGTGACACGTGAAACCATGTCTTGCATTGCTTGGTTGGAATGATACATGAACGGTTTAAAAATAACTTTCGAATCGTTTTTAAAATTGACCTCCACCACATTTCTTGGGAGTTGGGTGCTTCCAAAGACTATAGACCAAACAAACTCGTTTTCTATGGAATGTTTTGTCTAGATTGGTTGTGTTGATCCTCCTGCATCAGCAACTTGATGATTAGTTCATTTTCTTTAAAATTTTGTTCCTATAATAAAAAATATTGCAAATAAATTGTTCTAGCTCTCTTTGGTTTTCATGAGTTAAGAAATTATGAAGATCATTATTGTAACTTACAATATTGTAGAATAGATCCCAACATAGAAAGGATATTGTAAGAGAAAGTATTTTTCGTCCTCTACTTTCTTAGTATCACAAAATATTATAAAATCTTTATTTCCATGTTGTTTTAGGTCTTTTATGATGCTCAATTTCACTATGAAACTTGCAAAGTTGTCTTTTAATTTTAACAATGTCAATTAACTTCTTAATACTAGCGAGAAAAGAAAATAAATTTAATTTTCTAGCTTCTTATATAATATATTAATTTTCTCTTACTCTCTAATTTTTTGTGGTGATATAATTTCTCCTTTGTAACAATACTTTCAATATTATCAATATACTAAAAACACCCTCTTCACACACACACACACACATATATAAAGAATATTAATTTAAAATTAAGAAAATGAAATATTTAGAATTTAAACAATATTAAAGAATGAAAATTTATGTATCATACTTAACATTTAAGAGTGTTGTAAATATTTTTGAATCTAACACATATTAATTTAGTACAGACTAATTAAGGTTTCGTAAAGGTGATGTTTTTTTTTTGTTTGCTAGTTTGTCCGTGACCTGCGAGACGAGCTTGTGGCTTGAGAAACCACGACTCAGGGGCATCTAAGCCATCAAAATCACTCGGGGATCACACCCGGCCTGAGCTACACCAACCCTTAACATGGTTGGATTTTTTTTCCCAACATGTTTCAAACCGATGACTTAACATCATGGAGTGCCTTAAGAGCACACTCTGTCACCGAATATCCTACACCTCGGGGAATTCCTAAAGGTGATGTTATTTAAAAAAACATTTAAGAAATTTAAAACACCTTTGATACACAATGATGAAGATGGTAGATGTATAAATTTTTAGATAACAAGCATATTTATATTGAGCAAAAAACATATTCACATTGCAACTAATTAACTATTATGTTAGTAGTGTTCGATCTCGACCTACAAACATAATATTAATGAATAGAGAAAAAAATAGAGAGATATAAAACATCACACACAAAAAAACATAATGAAATGGGGGCAATGCCATTCTTTATTTCTCATCCAAATGGATAAATGGTTTACAATTCCCGAGAATCTCCTCACGAGATTCTACATTTAACCAGGAGAGATCTCAAGCGTTTCCCGGTATACATAAATCTAAATTCTTGAGAAACCACCAAATGAATGTAATGACAAGCGTATGTGTTGTCACAACCCAACAATCTCCACCTTGACAACAATTTCCTCATACCTTAACAACAATTTCCTGATACTTTTCCCAACTAATTGTTGGGTTATGAAAAAGGTACAAATATCCTCCTTATTCCTATAGTTTGCGATACAATCTTGAGTGACTTTTCTGTTAATTAGGGATAAATAGAACAGAAAATGATTAATATGTCTTCTAGTGACATTATTGAAGTCATGATGAATATATTCTAAAATACGGTTGGAATTGTTTGATTTTGTTACAGGATTGGTTAAATATTGTCAAAACCGAAATATCAAAGGAAATCTTGAAGATGCGTGAGCCATTGGAGGTTAAGGACTTTTGGCGCAAAAGTCGTTTTAAAGATGATTTGGTTTTCTATATTGTAACTTTATAATAGTAAATAAATCCTGAGGATCTTCTGATCCTTAGGATGGCTTGATTTACTCAGATTATTGTATATATAGAGAATAATAGATCATAAAAGATAATCTAAGAATTGTGTTCAAGTATTCAGACTCAGAGTTACTCTGCACAAGCCGTTTTTGTGAATGATGTACCAGCTATGAAGTTAATAAAAGATTTGATCGTTTTCACCATTTCTATATACCGAGTTTCTAGTAGCAGTGCTTCTAAGGACCAAGGGCCCAGTCTAAAGGAGATACTGTTTCAGTTGTAATTGTATCAGTTTGATTTCTGTTTTACGATTCAATTCCCTTTCGCAATAGTTAAGACGAATGCATAAGCGTGTTAATGATTTCATACAGTTTGCATACAGAAGATAGATATCTTTCTTGAGTGTTAATGATTGTTAATTCTTATTTCCATTACTGTATTTTTCTGCTTGACAGTTCCTCGCGTTTTCATACACTCTGTTCCTTTTACTTAAGATTCGCATTTTCTGTTCCTTTCTAATAGATTACAATTGATGTTCCTTTCCATTCAATTATATTTGTTGTTCCTTACGATTAGATTACAATTGCAGTTTCTTTCCATTAGAATAATTCACTATTTGCTTTCCAACAATTCGATTCCTATTTAATAGTTATTTCTGCAAGACTTTACTCAGATTCAATCATTGCTTTTCAGTTAAATGAATTTAGCAAGTTAGCTAGTTCCTTTTCATTCACAGCATGTTAGCAATTAGATTTCAATTCTGTTAAGTAAGATCTTAATCTTAGAATCTTTAAATGAACATTTGA
This sequence comes from Picea engelmannii, assembly GCA_009831015.1. Lineage (NCBI taxonomy): Eukaryota > Viridiplantae > Streptophyta > Pinopsida > Pinales > Pinaceae > Picea > Picea engelmannii. The sequence goes on from ML811341.1 coordinate 315,674, forward strand.
GGAACTTGATTGTGGATAAACTCAGGTTTGCTTTAGCTACGCGATTTTAACGTCTACAAGCTATCTGCATAGAATTTTCTGATGTTCTTGAGATAAAAGACGAATCCTCAGGTTGATAAATTAATGTTAAACTAAGGTTGTTTTTAGGACATCTTTAGACCCCAACATTTTGGCACCGTTGCCAAGGAGAATGTCAAAGGTAGCATAGATTGTGCCTCTGGAGGACGAGGTATTGAAGATGGAAGGTAAGAACCTACGTCGGTAATAAGTAATATGCTTATGCCAACGCCTACCTTCAACGGATGCATTAAGAGGTTGTATAAGTGTTTTCTTTCTTGATTTTTTTTTTTTTGCGTGAAGTGTGTATGACTAAGAAGAAAGATCTTGAAAAACCAAAACCCCCACCAAAAATTACCAAAGCCCAGGGCCCAATGCTCCCTGGTAGAAGCACTTTCATAGATGACATCATCCGAAAAGATGAATCTCAAGCTTCGGTTGGACCTAGGAAAGGATCTACCCAAATCCCTCAGGGAGTAGTCTCACCAACTGCAGCCCACACTGAGATTCACAACAAAACTGAAGGGACTAAGAAAATCTTTTAGAGCATAGATCTTCCACCTCTCACCCCTTTAGAAGAGGGAAACTCTCATAATATGGAGGAAGGAGAAGGAGAAACCAATGGGGTTGCCAAGGCAGACCCATCACCACCCCCTGATCCTGAATCTCCTGCGAAAGAAGAAGGAATACCTGAAATCCCAGATAGAGGGAGTACAATCAAATCCCCTAGAGGGTCAAATAATCAAACACCTTTAATAAAATACCTGGATCAAGAAGTCCCTGAAGATTTTTGGCACATTTTCGATCAAATGGCACAACCAAATCAACAATGTACCTAGACTTCCACATTGGAATATCCAATAGTTGATCCAATTGCCAATGCCCCCATGAAGGCAATCCCCCTACAAAACCTGCCAACCTTCTATGGATTGATCTCAGAAGGCCCGAACACATTCTTATTTGAATTTGATGTCCTATGTAGAGGGTATGATTACACCTCTAAACCCCAAAAATTAAAATTGTTCCCCTCCACTTTGAAAGGAGCAGCTCTACGCTGGTTTATGGGATTAGGGGGAAGAACTATAAACTCATGGGATGAGATGAAACATGCCTTCTTGACAAAATATTAGGATTATTGTAGACCCAGAGACCTGAAAGATGAAATCTTTCAAATAAATGCAAAAGAAAATGAATCATTAGAAGAATATGTTGAGAGATTTCAGTATAATTTACAAATATCACCCTATGGTACATTACCAGGTGAAGTACTTAAGGCAACTCTGATTAAGAGTATGAAAGATGAATGGGTAGAAACATTGAATCTAATGGGAAAGGGTGACATTTATCAAAAAACTTATGATAAGATCATTCAATTATGTATCAGGTGCTCACGAGGAAGCACATAGACCAGATCAAGAATGTAGACTTCCCTCAACAGAAGTAGCAATACTACAAGCAGGGGTGTTACGTGAGTTGAAGTTGGTAATCTCTTAGAAAATTTCAAAACATATATTTTGAGCACTTTGAATACACAATTGGATGTATTGCAGGCCAAACAGAAAAAAATAGAAGCATAACAGACTTTGGCCATATTTTTCCATAGATGCAGAAGAAAACATGGTCCAAGGGATTTCCCTTTGGATGTGGTTCAGGTTTGCGCTATCTGCGCCAAGGATCACGACACAGAACAATGACCATCACTCCCTGGACTGAAAGTTGTCTTTAGAGAAGAGGAAGAAGAAACAAAGCCATTATATCTGATGGCTCAGCGTCGTCAATGGCATAACTGACCTCCAAATACACTACAAGACCCGTCCTCTTTCTTTCCTGGATAGTATAATCATCAGGAAAATTCTGGTAATGCATGGCAGGGCCAGAAGTTCACTAATCAGAACCGACAACCCCACCAATACCCACCTGCAAATCCCACTTGGCCAAAGCAGTCTGCTGCAAATCCTATCTGGCAGAATCAACTAACTGCAAAATCTACCTGGCCTAACTCACAATATCCCACCTCACCCTGGTAAAATTCAAATAACCCCTACCCTTCACAGTGGCCCAATACGACTGCCCAAAACCCAAATTGGAATCAGAATTGGCATCACCCCATGTGGATAAATAATCAACCCACGGGGATGGCCCCTCAAACCCAACCCACGTTGCAAGATCCACTCCAACTGCCCCAAAACCCTCAATCGCAATTGCGCCCCCAATTACCAGCCCAACCTCACCCAAAACCTAATAATAGACCCGCTCAACTCATACAGATTATGGAGAATGGGGAAGGGGAATCCAAATCGGTAGGGTGCAATGAAATCCGATTGATATCGGGGTGTATAATCTCTCCTAAAGAAAATAATGTTTCTCAAGAGCAGGAGAATGAAAAACAACCAGCAATAACACCCTCGACTGTGGTAATAACATAAGAAATCGAGCAGAGGGGAAACACAGTTGAACCACGGGATCCTGGTAAGGATGCAACTCCTTCCCCTCCATTCCCTGAAAGATTGATGATAACAAAACTTGTCAAATATCCCAACTTTGACATTGTAAGGGAACTCAAGAATTTATATGTCAAGATTCCACTCCTGCAGACACTACAAGATATTCCAATTTACGCGAAAACAATCAAGGAACTATGTGGAAGGAAGCCTGTTAGGAAGATAAAAAATTCATCATCAAAAGTTCGCGTAGTAGGATCCTTATCTGATCTAATTCTTGGTAGATAAGAACCAATAAATAATGTAGATCCAGGCAATGCCATAGTAATAGTTCAGATCCAGGGCTGTTCTTTTCCAAATACACTAGTTTATTTGAGAGCGGCCATCAACATCCTGATTATGGAAACCTGCAATACCCTAGGTTTTGACTCCTTCAAACCCACCCCAATTATGTTACAATTGGCAGATCGATCGGTTGTTCGACCAGTTGGCACATTACATGATATAGCCATCTCCATCGAATCTTTGGAGTATCCGACATATTTCCTCATCATCAACCCAAGAAGTGGACTTGAAGGGCATCCATTGATACTGGGCAGACCATGGCTCGCAACAACAAATGCGTACATAGGATTCTGAATGGGTAATATGACAATTTCTAGAGGAGGTATCATAAAGAATCTCATCTTATATCCACCTGCCAAGCCAAGCCCAACTTTCATATATCCACAATTTCCACCATAACGATATCCAGAAAAGGATTTACGAGCCCCTCTCACGCTGAAAGAAGTCCTCAGACTTAAAAATTAGCTAGAGGATGACATAATCAGTGGGTTTATTAATAGCCCAGCCACCGTGAGTAACCCAACCTGCAAGATGCTCCAAGTTGTTCTAGATTGTGAAGCATAGGGAGACCCGCTAGAAGATTTAATGGAACAACACATTCCAACTACAGTTGTTCATAACAACAAATCCGTCGAGATTGCACCAGGGAGGTCTCTGAACATTAATGCCAAATTAGATGAACAACAACAACAAAATCTAATTCAAGTCCTCTCCAAATATCAGCAAGATTTTGCATGGGATTATTCTGATATGAAAGGTATTGATCCACAACTCTGCACACATCACATTTATATTGAGAAAGACGCTCGACCTATCCGACAACCGCAGAGAAGAATGAATCCCCATATCAGGGATATTTTTAAGGAAGAATAACAAAAGTTGTTGGATGTATATTTTATATACCCTACCTCAGATAGTCATTGGCTTTCCCCATTAGTGATCATCCCAAAGAAAAATGGGAAATGGAGAATATGTTTTGACTACTGGGAACTTAACAAAGCCACTCAAAAGGATCATTTCCCCTTATCTTTCATCGATCAGGTCTTGGATACTCTAGAAGGAAAGAAATTATTTTATTTCCTAGATGGTTTTAGTGGCTACAATCAGATCCAGATCGCCCAAGAAGATCAAGATAAAATTACATTCACCTACCCCTGGGGTACCTTTGCATACAAAGTATTTCCCTTTGGACTATGTAATGCTCCAGTCACATTCCAAAGGGCCATCCTGATCATATTCATCGACCTGATCAGCGAAGGGATTGAAGTCTACATGGATGACTTCACTCCTTATGGTGACAACTTCGACCAAGCACTGAATAATATGGAGAGGGTACTGGAACAGTGCATTGCTACCATGTTATGTTTAAGACATGAAAAATGTCACATGATGATGACAGAAGGTGTGGTACTAGGGAATTATATTTCTGAAGATGGAATTAGAGTAGATCCAGCAAAAATAGAGGTAATCCCTAATCTACCTACACCACACACACAAACAGAGGTACGTAGTTTCCTTGGCGCTTTTGGATACTATCGTAGATTTATGGAAAATTTTGTAAGAAACACTGCACCTTTACATGCTTTGACTGGTAATGTGGAGTTTCAGTGGTCTGACAAGTGTGATGTGGCATTTGTAGGACTCAAGAAGCTGATATCGACAACATCGGTGTTGAGGGGACCAAATTAGAAAATATCATTTCACATCTCTACCGATGCATCAGACATCGCCATAGGTGTTTTCCTTGGACAGGAAGAAGACAAGAAACCTTATGCCATTTATTTCATTGGCAAGAATCTTACTCTAGCTGAACTTAATTATACAGTAACAAAAAAAGAATTTTTAGCTGTTATACACGCCATCAATAAATTTCGTCATTATATAACAGGCTATCTTGTTATTCTGTATACTGATCATTCTGCTATTAGATATCTAGCTAATAAACTGATTACTAATGGAAGGGTCACTTGGTGGTTATTACTCTTGTAGGAATTTGACATCACCATCAAAGATCGACCCGTGAGAGAAAATCTTGTCGCAGACTTCCTATCCCGCATACCGAAAACAGATGACTCCTTAATAGTTGAAAATCCATTTCCCGGTGAGCATCTGTTTGTCGTTACCACAAAGCCACCTTGGTACGCTGATGTAGAAAATTATCTGGCAGTGGGAAGATTACCGACGCATCTATCATCAAGGGAAAGAAAACCGATCGTCCAGCGTAGCGCATGATTCGCTAGGATCAACAGATATCTCTTCCACACAGGAGCTGATCTCCAGATCTGCAGATGCGTACGAGATGACAAAATATACAACATACTAAAGGCAGGACATGACAAACCCTATGGTGGGAATTTTGTAGACCGCAGGAGTGGGCACAAAATTTTATAGATGCGTTACTATTGGCCCTCAATATTTAGGGATGTGAAGAAATATGTCCAGACCTGCGACAACTGTCAACGGATGGAATAACCAGGTCAGGCTAATGAAATGCCCTTGAAAGCACAAATAGTCGCAGAACCATTTGAAATATAGGCACTAGACTTCGTTGGCCCCTTCAATCCAAAGTCAAATTAGAAGGCCTATATTCTAGTAGCTATGAACTACATGACTAAATGGGTAGAGGCAGAAGCCCTACCAAATGAAACATAAGAGGTAGTCATCAAATTTCTTTTCAAATTATTTGTACGCTATGGACTACCCATGGAAGTAATCACTAATGGGGGGTCACAATTTACAGCTCATAGAATCACCACCACCCTGGAAAATTATCATATTAAGCACATAGTTACTTCATACCACCCACATGTAAACGGGCAAGTAGAAAGCACAAATAAGGTCCTAGAGGCAATCTTGACAAAGACTGTCTCAACAAACCGACATAATTGGGCTATTGAGCTCCCAAATGCCTTATGGGCCTATCACACAACATGGCGCAACACCACTGGCTACTCTCCTTATCACCTAGTCTATGGTAAAGAACCCATCTTCCCAATCGAGTTTGATATTGAGACCTTAAGGATGGCCCAGGAAATTGGACTGGATCTAACAGTGGCACATAAACAATGCCTTCAACAACTCAACAAATTGGATGAAGAATGCCTATCTGTTGTGGAGTGCACAACTATTATTCAACAACAGAGAGAAACCTGGCACGACACACATATCAAGAAGAAATCATTCAATAAGAGTGATTGGGTGCTTCTCTATGACTCCATATTTCACGATTTTCCAGGAAAATTACAGACAGAGTGGCTGGGACCACATGAAATTGAGGAAGTCCATGATAATGGCACAGTCACTTTAAGAACCATCGATGGGTTTGGATCTCCATTTCTGGTTAATGGGCACCGAATACGACTTTACCATCATCCGCCTTCAAAAGAATCTTTCTACCAGGAAGTAAGTAAGGATCCTACCGTTCAAATTTTGGCTGGCTGGGAAGGTAACTCAACCACCCCAACTCCATAAATGATGAATTTTGTTGACACTGTACATACTATATATAGTTTTCATTAAGTATTAGTTTTTCTTTTTCTTTTCATTTTTTTGAGAAATAGGGAGGATAATTGTAATCAACATAATTAGCACTCTTTTCTGTTCCACACTCTTACTTTATCCTAGCACACAGACCCAGTCTTTCACAGAAAAAATGAATATGTCATGCTCCGCAGCAGTAATAGGGCAACCATAATGAACTCATGACATCAACAGACCATCCCATACTCGATTCTGAAATAAACTGACCCATAATAATTGAATGAATTTGATTGATGACTAATCAACCTTAGATTCAACTAAAGAACAAATATTTCCATGGGGAAGTTTCCAAAATTATCCATTGAGATGGTTAAAAATTAACAAACATCATTTATTTGAAAGGAGCAACTGTTTTTCCTTCTCGCGACTGTTGTTCCTTTGAGTATCGATTATTGTTCATTTGAAAGGAACAATTGTTGTTCCCTTTGCACAAATTGTTGTTCCTTTAAAGGAACAACTATTTTTCCTTCTACGTTCTTCCTTATTGCCGTTCATTTCTGTCATTACTGTTCAAACGCTAGCCATTCCTTTGGGGAATGCCTTTCATCAAATAATTTTCACTAGCATCACTTCTATTTATCATGGTAACGATCTATCACTATTTTGTGGACTATCTCTCATACCTTATCAAATTGTTTTTTGGATTAATCTCTTTGAAATATTTTAAATCTTGTTCATAACCTGTAACCACCATAATTAGTTTCCTTTCCCTATATACATACAAATATACTTGAATGATAATTTGCCTCATATTATAATAAGGAGTCTTAAGAACACTTTTACTTGGCATCCTTACACTTCTTTACACCATCCCTTACTCTTAAGGAGTAGATGAGCCTCCCTTAATAGAGCCCTTCTACAAATATCCTCCTTATTCCCAAATATCCTGGTTAAGAAAAAGGTACAAATATCCTCCTTATTCCCACAGTTTGTGATACAATCTTGAGTGACTTTTTTGTTAATTAGGGATAAATAGAATAGAAAATGATTAATATGTCTTCTAGTGACATTATTGAAGTCATGATGAATAGATTCTAAAATACGATTGGAATTGTTTGATTTTGTTACAGGATTGGTTAAATATTGTCAAAACCGAAATAGCAAAGGAAATCTTGAAGATGCGTGAGCCATTGGAGGTTAAGGACTTTTGGTGCAAAAGAAGTTTTAAAGATGATTCAGTTTTCTATATTGTAACTTTATAACAGTAAAGCAATCTTGAGGATATTCCGATCCTCAGGATGGCTTGATTTACTCAGATTATTGTATATATAGAGGATAATAGATCATAAAAGACAATCTAAGAATTGTGTTCAAGTATTCAAACTCATAGTTACTTTGCACAAGCCATTTTTGTGAATGATGTACCAACTATGAAGTTAATAAAAGATTTGATCATTTTCACCATTTCTATATACTGAGTTTCTAGTAGCAGTGCTTCTAAGGACCAAGGACCTAGTCTAAAGGAGCTATTGTTTCAATTGTAATTGTATCAGTTTGATTTCTGTTTTACTATTCAATTCCCTTACACAATAGTTAAGACGAATGCATAAGCATGTTAATGATTTCGTACAGTTTGCATACAAAAGATAGTTATCTTTCTTGAGTGTTAATGATTGTTGATTCCAATTTCCACTACTGCAATTTTCTGCTTGACAGTTCCTCACGTTTTCATACACGTTGTTCCTTTTACTTAAGATTCACATTTGTTGTTCCTTTCGAATAGATTACAATTGTTGTTCCTTTCCATTCAGTTATATTTGTTGTTCCTTACGATTAGATTACAATTGCAGTTTCTTTCCATTAGAATAATTCACTATTTCCTTTCCAACAATTTGATTCCTAGTTAATAGTTAATTTTGCAAGTCTTTACTCAGATTCAATCATTGCTTTTCAGTTAAATGAATTTAGTAGGTTAGCTAGTTCCTTTTCATTTACAACATGTTAGCAATTAGATTTCAATTCTGTTAAGTAAGATCTGAATCTTAGAATCTTTAAATGAACATTTGATAAAATTGATTGTGGATAAACTCAGGTTTGATTTGGCTACGTGATTTTAGCCTCTACAAGCTATCTGCATAGACTTTGTTGATGTTCTTGAGATAAAAGACGAATCCTCGGGTTGATAAATTAATGTTAAACTAAGGTTGTTTTTAGGAAATCTTTAGACCCCAACACTAATCAAACATCACTTTCTTGCAATCCAAGATAAGCCAAACACCACCACAAATTCTCTAACAATATTGGTTGTGTGAACATGTTTGCATAATTTTCTCCAGTATGAGCCACTCCACCTCCACCGAATAAACATAACCACAAACTAAATCACTGCAACCAGTGTAGGTGATACTCGTTCTTCTCAGATACCGAAGCACCCATTTCCATGTCCTTTACCTATTTTTTCCATGTGTCCATTGACAAGACCAACTACATGTGAATACTTGAACATTCCATCACAATCATCAACCTTCTTACTGCATTTGCATAAGATACATAAGACATATAATCATTTGTTCCTTACTATAAGATTGAGGAAAACTCACAATGGAAAGCTAAAGGGATATTTACCAGTTTCACAAAGTTCATACTGAACCTTATCATTGACAACCACAACTTACCATTTTCCATATATATGTATACTTCTATGCCCAAGATTTGTTTTTTTGTTCCTAGATCCTTCATCAAAATTCCTAGCCAACTAATCCTTTAACCTACTGATCTCAACCATGCTTTGCTTGGATCAAGCATATCATCAACATAACATTAAGATAATGAATATGTCATAAAAAAAATAATCATACTCACTTCTTAAGAAATTTAGCTCACCATGAAGGAATCAAACATCTTGAACCACTTTCTAGTAACCTTAAGCCATATAAAGATTCACCGAGTTTGCAAACAAATCTCCCTTTGCGATCCTGAACAACTTCTCATGGTACATATCTCTGCTATTGATTATTTGTGGACAACAGGATCCCACAATATACATCTCTTAGATCCATCACCATAACTAACAAAGATACAAAAATTTGTTCCCTTGACCAAATCCAACCAAGCCAACCAAGTGAGCCTTTAGCTCTCACCTGTAGGTTAATTTCAATGGAGAATGCTATCCATGAGCTCTAAAACTAAGGGATACTAGAACCTTGTTTCAAAAACCATGACTCTTGATCTAACTTCCCACCTTTTCTCATGACAAAATATGGCCAAACTTCCCTCAAAGTTAGGGTATCCGAGAATACCACATGCTCCCCCTTATTTCCTAGGTCTACGTCTAGAATTTACCGGTGAAATTTAAAACCTAGGGTACACATGCCTAACCAAGGTTTACAATGATATGCCTATTTACATTAAAATAACTCCATCTCAAACTTTGCATTCAATACTTTCACCATTGCTTTGAATCCGAATAATCCCATCAACACTCCTCTCCCATGCTTGACTTGCCACCATCATCGTCAGATCTATCTCTTCCCCCTCTAGTAACTCATCATAACGGTCCACGATCATCTTGTTGAGGCATTCCATCAAACTCTTTGTGTCCATAACATGGAATACATAAACAATATACCTAAGAGGAAACCTTGCTCTAACTGCTTCCATGGCTTCTAACTGCGCCGACCTTTCTGCTCATCGTCCAACAACCTTTCGAACTCATAGGTTTTGTCCTCCTGACAGATAGAGTGCCAAACCCTCTATTCCCTTGTAGTGAACTCTCCTTCTCTTTGCACAGATGGAAATTTTCCCTCAACTCTCACAGACCTTCACCCGACCTCAACTTGGATACCACTTGTTGGGATCTTGGCCTGCAATCATAATATTAATAAACATGGACAAAAATAGAGAAATATAAAACATCACACACAACACAACATAACGAAATGGGGGCAATGTTATTCTTTATTGCTCAACCAAATGGAGAAATGGTTTATAAGTCCCAAGAAGCTCCTCACGAGCTTCTACATTAACCACGTGAGATCTCAATCATTTCCAGGCATACAAAAAGTCAAATGCTTAAGAAACATTCAAACGAATGTAACGACAAGGATATGTGTTGTCACAACCCAATAAGTAGGAGGCGCCACTTCCACCACTTCCTTGTGGCTATCTCCAATGAGATAAAGATTATGGTATATTGGAGCTTATGTTTTGTTGTGGGCCACATCTTACAACCAATGTGAGATTAATTTTTTATATAGAGAGGTACTTATGTTGTAAAAACAATTCGAAAATGCATAGTTTTTTAGGCGTATTCCACTTAGTAGTGGACATTTTTTTTGGAAAACAAGTGAAATGGCTAAATTAAAGTATTACAAATAAGAGATTTTTATTTTATTTTTACACATATAGAAGGGGGGAAAACCTAGCAACAAGCATATCCACACCACAACCAATTAACCATTATATTAATAAGAGGCACCACTTCTTTGTGAATTTTTTTAGTAACAAAGATGATTGAAAAAAATATTTAAAAATATGTTAATAAACCTTATAACTCTTTGATATATTACTATTAAACCTATTTCCAAACTAGATGGAAATCCTTTCTAGCTATGTGTTGCACCATATAAAATTCACTCAAAATTTTTAGCTTTTGGCATTACAAAATGGAGGAAAAGTCTAAATTTATTGAAGTGAAGGTAAGTAATCAACCATGTCTAAATTTATTGAAGGTATGTTATCAACCATATTTATTTTGCATGAAAATGAAGAGAGTGGCTAGGGGAGTCTACACTATATCAAGATTAATTTCAATACAACATACGATGGAATTAAATGAGATTTCATTGAAAACATAATGGTTAAATGTTAGGTTTGATAGTTAGTTTTGAAACGTCACGAACCGAAAAAAATCTATAATCCGCGTTTAATTTACTAAGCCCATTTCCAGGAAGGGATTAATTCACCAAGAGTGCCTATTTATCGCTATGTTTCATGTTATTGCTATGGCTCATTTGCGTTAATGTAATAAAAAAATTGAAACTCTTTTTAATTTTTTTAAAAAATTATACAAGTCAATTTTGATTCGAAAAAAGTTTATAAAATAAAATGAAAAGTTTTAATCATTTGCGTTAATGTAATAAAGAATTTTGAATTTTTTTAATAAAAAAATATTAAGTCAATTTTGATTAGAATAAAGTTTATAAAACAAAATGAAAAGTTTCAGAGCCCAAGTGGAAGCGAAAATGGCAGAGTCGGAGTGGAAGTTGAGGTAGTTGATTATTATCCTCTAACTTCGTTTAGAGGAAATATATTTATTCTTCTTGTTTACTAATTATTAATATATATTTATTCTTTCTATTTTTTTAATAAGAAAATTATCTTATATTATTAAATATAATAGGTATTTTTCAAAATCATTACATCTTGTACAAGACTGTAATGTTATTTTTTCCACCTCTAGTCTATACATCACATTTTTCCAAAACTATTACGTATGTTTTGAGCTTACATATAATGCCTCCTTCATCCTATAAATTATAATCTATGTTTTACATATCAGTTCAAAATACAAAAAATATGCTTGTATCTGTAACCAATTACACAATATCCCAGAGTTAATTTCTCCCTTGTATCATAAATCTTTTAATTGATTGTTAATCTTTCATAGTTTATTGGTTGACCTTCTGTAACCATTGAATTAAAAACACCATCCTCGTCCAGTTGTAAAGATTCCTTTGATAGCTCATCAGCTTCATTGTTGTAAGTTTTGTAGATATGTTAAGCTTTGAGTTGCTGAAAACTCTCGCTCAACCTTCTAATTTTTGTCATCCAAGGTTGTAAAGAGATCACATGTAAGCTATTATCATTAGAAAACCAATCAATAATAATCTTTGAATCACCTACCGGTTGTAACCTTGTTACCTTCTTGTAGTTTGCAAAATATAAAATGCACCACAAAGCTAATAGTTCCCTTTTGGTGTGGTCCCTCTCCCATAGTTCATTTTTATTCTGAAAGTGCCCAAAACTGGACATTTTAAAACAACACCCGCCCCACACTTTGTACCCATTTCTTGTGAGGCTCCGTAAAAAAAACCCACCACTAAATCCCAGTCCAGGATGGGAGGCCTATCAATCCTTCTATACTTGGAGAACTAGACAGATTTTATTTCTCCCAAGTCATGTAAGATACAAGTACAAACTCTGATGAGATTAGGAGTAACATCTTCAAATATAACCAAATTTCTATGTTTCCAAACCTCCCAACAAATAACGCAGGGGGTTTCTTCCTTATTCTCCTTCTTCCTTATCCATCTTTTAAAGCAGTCATCAATCTATCCTCCCTCCCAAACACTATGTATCTTTAATTCCTTTGAGAGTGAAAGCCAAATATCTTTTATAAAACTGCACTCCACAAATAGATGATTCATTGTTTCCTCACAAATCCCACACAAGACACACCTACTCGGACCAATAAATCCTCTTTTTGTCAAATTTTCCCAAGTAAGAATTTTATGTTCTAACATTGAATCCAGATAAACAATTGGACTTTTAAGGGCAACTTCCATTTCCAAATATCAGTATACCAATACATAGGTTCTTCTACCATCTCCTCCAAAAGTAAAACTTTATAGGCTTGTTTAGCATTTACCTGACCCCTTTTTGTATCCCAGGACCACAGTAATATGTCTTTTTCATTATTCAGTTCTATACCCGAACCAACTAAACCCTTAATAAAAATTTTCCATTCCTTATTTTGTTCTCCTTCCAACCCTAGAGTCTTATCCTTTTTCCAGCTAGTATGATTCAAAACCTCCAGATTACTAGCTCCGACCTGTGCCAGAAATTGAATCCCTTGTGCCTTCAGTGTCTCAATAAGATTTCTTGTCAATTTATAATAATTATATGACCCAACCATAGGATCTGGCCCTATTCTAACAACCTTCCCATTCCCAGGTTTCCATACCAACCTGTATGTTATAATGGATAAATATGAGGTTAGTGCTCTCGAGAAATTTGAGGTGCCAACCCAATTTTTCTTTTCTTGCCTGAGCCACTCTTCCATAGTTTTCTTCTGTAAATATTTTTTAATAATCACCTCATGCCAAAGGTCAGGCATCATAAGACATCTCCACAGAATTTTATCTTCCAAAGCTTTTCCAAAAGTAAAAAAAAAATTATACCCCACCCACTAGTCTTTTTTGGGTTTGCAAGCTTTTTCCAACTTATCAGATGCATCCCTTCATTATCTTTTTTACCTGTCCACAAAAAACTAAACATCCTCCTTCTTATACTATTAAGAACACTTTTTGGTATCTTAGCCAAGGATAGCCAATAAACAGAAATGCTTTCAAGTACTTCCTTTACTAGAGTAACTCTTCCCCCTAAAGAAAGCCACCTATGGCTCCAATTCAAAATTCTTTTTTCAAATTTCTTCTCCAGCGAGTTCCAATCAAATCTAGTGTAACCGTTTGGTTTTAGATAAATCTCAGGTATTTAAATCCTACATGTACTGACTTTACTTCAAAGGGTAGAAGAGCTTTAAGAAGAACGATTTCTTCATCATCCCACCCTGCTTCTAAAAAGACAGAGTTTTGTGGGCTAAAATCCATACCCGTCGCCTTACAAAAGAGATCCAAGACCTTCTTGAAAACTTCCCACTCAACAATACTGCCATTCCCGAACAATATTACATCATCCACAAACATCAAGTGTGTTATTCTCAGTCCTCTTGCCACATGAATTCCAACTATATTCTTCTCCCTAACCTATTCCTGTAAGGTTCTACTTAACCCTTCCACAATAAGAAGAAAAGTAAAGGTGATAATAGGCATCCCTGCCTTAATCCCCTAGTACTCTTGAAAAAACTAGTGGGCTTTCCATTTATCAACACCACAAATTTTGCAGTGGACACACATCCCATAATCCAATATGTTGCTTCTAGACTCATACCAACTTGTAATAATATTAGTCTAAGAAATCCCCAATCCACTCTATCATAAGCCTTTATCAAATCCAGTTTTAGAACCAGTGCTTTGATGTTTTTAACCTTAATACTGTGTAAAGATTCCTGAACAACCCCGATAGCATCAGTGATTTGTTTTCCCTCTAGGAGCCCAAACTGTTCCTTTGAAATACCAACAAAAAGTGAGGTCTTAATTCTAGCTGCAATAATATTAATTATAATATTGTAAACCAAATTGCATAATGAAATTGGTCTAAAGCCTCCAAAGGAATCTGGTTTATCACTCTTAGGTATAAGAACAATAAAGGTTGCATTCAAGGCACCTGACACTCTCCCTTTCCTCCTGGAATCTTCCACCAAACCTAAAATAGAATTTCCTAAAAGATCAAAGAACGCTAGAAAGAATTCAACCGTCCAACCATCTGACCCAGGGCTTTTAGAAGCCTTAAATCCTTTAAGGGTAGTCAATATTTCTGCTAAAGTAACAAGCTTGACCACTCTGATCCCTTCTTCCACTGAAAACAACCTCATATAATACCTTAAGACTGCAAGTTGATCATAAATAACAATATTATCATGTTCCTTAAAAATATTCTGAAAATAATTAACTGTTTCGTTTTGAGGATCTAGGTTTTTGGTGATAACTGTACCATCCTCCTTAGTAATATCCCATATAGTATTGATCTGCTTTCTAGAGTTTACAAAGGCATGGAAGAACTTAGTATTCATGTCGCCTGCTGCCAACCCGTCTACCCTGCTCTTTTGCCTCCAAGTTTCCTCCTCCTGTCTTAACAGTAGCAATTTTCTTTTTCTTTTTCTATCACCATGACCTTATCTTCATCCTTCTCAAACCCCCCTAGGAAATCAGTATATAAAGTATCCAGATCCAATTCTAATTGTACCAGTTCTTCCTTTACTTCAGTCTTTTTCTTCCTTTCCAACGAGTCACCAAAGACTTAAGTAACTTAAGATTTTTAACCAAAGAATCCATAGGATTTAGCATCTCTGATCCCAATAGATCATTCCAATTGGATTTTACTAAATCAACGAACTCTGGATCCTCAAGCCATACAAAATTAATTTTAAAAGGATAGTTGACAACTTCTTTTTCTTGTTCCAAATGAAGGATCACTGACATATGATCCTAAATCTTAGCATTACACACCCAAGATCTGTTTCTCATCCCTGACAAAACTAACCTCTCATCTAGCAAGAACATATCCAGTCTCTTTGCAATGTAATCCTTACCAATTCTACCATTCCTCCAAGTAGGGAGTATTTTTGCAGGCTCAACATCCACTAAATCCCCAACTTGTATCATCTGACTGAAAAAAAATTGTAGGGGATCCGCTCTAGCAAGATCACCCCAAACCTCCCGACTCAAAGTGGTGAAGTTTAGATCACCTCCCATAATAAGATTAGGTTCATTAAATATTCCATCTTTTTTCAAAACCCCCCAGAAGGCCTCTCTATTAGAGTAAGGGCCATAACAATTCAACAACTTCAGACTTTTTTTAATGTTAATATCTTTGACTATCCCTTCTAGCAAAATTCCTGCAGGGGTCAAGTAAGCAGAAAAATTAGCTTTGCGCGGATTCTAGGTTGTTAACAATCCACCCGAAAGACCAAAAGAGTCCACCCCACAAAAATACCAGTTTGGGAGTAATTTTAAAAACAACTCTCTCATTTTAACTTCGCTCACCATAGTTTCTTGTAGAAAAAGTACATCTGGTTTAACTATTTCAAGGAACCATTTGAGGGCTAATTTCTTTGCAGGGCCCCCCACCCCTCTAATATTTAGGGTTGCTAGAATCATCTTTTACCCCTCTCCAAGGATTTCTATGCTCTAAGCACCCTAGGTCCATCAAGAACCAATACCTTCTCCAAATCTAAGTTTTCCTTTTCCTTCCCAAGTTTCCACGCATTCCTAGTTTTCAGGGGCGAGATTTTTTTTTCCATCCCACTCAGGACTGCCCCCTTCATCAATGACTCCTCACCCCCCAGACAAGTATCCACTACCCCCTTTAAATTCTCCTCCTTCCCACTCTTTTCAATCGAATTTGTTAAAGGGATCCCCCAACAAAGATCAACAATGAAATTTGGGTAAGAACATCCTTGTAGGAAGGAATGAAATTTATAAGGGAGTCCTCAATTTCCTCCAAAACATTCAAGTCTTGAAGAGGTCCCACACTCTGGTCTTCCAAACATATTACAACGACCTTGGAACATGAAGTATTTTGAGTTGAAACCTGATTATCACCACCCCTTCCTTCCAAGTCAATCAAAAACATGTACGCAGGCGACGTCTTATCAGGGTTAGAACTAGTCTTACTTCTCACCCCCGCTTCCCATCCAACCTTCTTTCGGGAAGGTTGAACAATGGGTTATGATTTATCTTCCCTTGCAATCAAGTCCTCCCGATCCACACTCGTAGGAGAAATCCCATTCCTCTCCAAGCTAGAAACATCATTTTCCGCAAATGAGATTACTCCTCCACTCAGACCCTTCTCCCCTCGCGACACTCGTTCAATCGAACAGGTCTCATTCTTCTCTGATGAAACATCTATCCCCCCACCCATAGAGACATCCCATCCCGCCCCTGCTACAACCCTACCCACACATACCTCTTCAAGAGTCACGCCCAAAGACCCCCTCCTACAACATCCCCTTAAATCCCCAGACTTTCCTTCCACATTCTGAAGGCAATCAGTCCCCCTCGCCCCCGAAGAGCAGAAAGAATCAGGATTGGTTCCTAGACCCATCCCATGCCTTCCAAAATGATCTAAAACAGAAAAAATTGTAGAGTTATTTGGAATCTGAGTAAATGACTT
This sequence comes from Picea engelmannii, assembly GCA_009831015.1. Taxonomy (NCBI): domain Eukaryota; kingdom Viridiplantae; phylum Streptophyta; class Pinopsida; order Pinales; family Pinaceae; genus Picea; species Picea engelmannii. The sequence goes on from ML811341.1 coordinate 332,791, forward strand.
ACCGCAATCACAAGCGCTATCCACGACCGGTTACTGCAAGCTTTTAAACCCACCACCACAATCAGTGTTTGAAACCAGGATCTGCGGGTCCTCTTCCACTTCAACAACTGCAGATTTTTTCAAAAAATTTCGGAGGCACTGATGCCACAAATGGTTCGTCCCCTTACAAATTGCGCATCTAAACGGGACACCCACATAGTCCAATATTTGTTGAAACACAGAGCCGCGCTAAGCTATGTCTATCAAATCTTGTAGTCCTTCATTTAAATTGAATTCCACTAGAATTCGACCCATCCACCTATCTGATCCAACCAACAGCTTCGGGTCCACATGAAGAAATTTCCCAAGAGCATTACCTATTTCTTTAAACGCTTCTAGGTTCCAAAATGAAAGCGGGCAACCACGCATCAGTACCCACAAGTGTTTGCACCTCATGTGTTCCTTTTTTGGGTTGAATGAGAGGTGCCAACGCTTCAACATCAAACTGCTTGACTTCACCACCAAGACCATACTCAAGATCTATTCTGCATCCTCTTCTATTCATAACAGAAAGAAAAACCATCCCTCAATTAAAATCATAATTTCATGCTTATACCCCAACACAGAGCCCCAAGATGCTTCCACCCACCCATGGATGTCCCTGGCCGCTATCGCCCCATAAACGAATCTTCCCACAATTCCCCGCGCCAAAAATCCCCCCACAACAACCATCCCAATGTCCCGACCTAGCGTGACCGAAGGCTTGCTCTTTTTCACTTTCCACGCCTTAATCCCTGCGCGCAAAAAACCCTCCACACTACTACTGTGAAAACCAGGTATGTCAGTATTACCCACTGTGTGCTGCAACCCACCCACCGCACTATCAACTCTACCTCCTCCTACCACAAATTCCAGAGAATCCCTGTTGGCAAATGCTTAACAGGTAGTGTATGCTTGTCATTGATGGCAAGTACAATAGTGAAGATGGCAGGATCAGAATGTGCATCGATGGACAAACAGGAACAACGTAGGCTCAGGAGGAATTAGCACAGAGTCGAAATTATTCCAAGTAAGAAGGATGTGTAAGCTTGGAGGAGAAGCGTCGTTGATCGTTGGATCCCATCCAAAATTCTCAATAGCATGAGGGCCGTCAGATATGAATAAAAACAAGAAGAGTGCACGCTGAAGAGGAGGATAGATCTCAGGCGTTAGATCTGAGTATAGGAACCGACCACCGTTGGATTGGGGAAAAACTGCACAGTGTTTAAAGTGCAAGGAGAAAAGGGGCTCACAAAATCCCGAAAGCAGGAGGACCGTCCATCTCAAGGGGTTATGTGGACCGTTGATCCGACTCCCTGTCGGGGTTTCAAGGATCCTGAGTTGAAGAGGTTAAAGAATAATAACCACAGGACTCGCGAAATCGCGATATGCGATACCCCGATATAATCTCGACCGTTGGATCGAGGACAAATATGGACCGTTGATCCCAGTTCTTGTCAGAGTTTCGGGGATCGAGAGTTGGACATGTCAAAGATTATTGACATCAGGAACCCCAAAATCGCGATGTGTGAAATCCCGACTGAATCTGAATCGTCAGATCAATATGTGATCTAGACCATCGACCCGACTCACGTCAGCAGAAACGTCAACAAACTTAAGAACACATGGCACAACCAGGCAATGACAAGTGTCAAGCTGATTCAACACTTCAGGCACATGTAAGTCACGAATCAGAGTGACACGTGGCAGTATTCAACACGTGTCAATCCACGTGTGACATCAGCAAATTTACACCATGTCGGAGTTTTGAGGATCGCGTGTTGGAGGTGTCAAAGAAACAATGCAACAGAAATACCGAAATCACGATATGCAAATTCGCGATTCAATCGTAGTCGTTGAATCATGATTGAATTTGGTCCGTTGAATCTAAGTCCTTTCGGGAATTTGAGGATCGAGAGTTGGAGATGTCAAGGAATGTTAACATCAAGAATTCCGATATCACAATATGCGAAATCGCGAAATGATCTGAGCCGTCAGATCAAGTGTTGATTAGGACCGTTGATCCCACGCCATTTCAGGATATCGAGGATCGCGACTTGGAGAGGCAAAGAACCCAATGCATCAAGAATGTCGATTTCGCGATATGCGAAATCGTGATTCAATCGCAGTCGTTGAATAGAGATCAGATCTGGACCGTTGATCATACTCCATATCAGAGTTTCGCGAATCGCGACATGGAGAAGCAAAGAACCCAATGCATCAAGAATGCCGAAATTGCGAAAGCGCTTTTTGCATAGGCGCTTGGTTATTACCATAGTCATATTGGGGAAGGAGCTAGTGCAGAAAAGTCCTGTATCGGAACTTCGGAGATTGCGAAATAAAGTGTCAAGACACTCAGCACAGAATTGCCGAATGTCGAAATGCCGAAATGAATGCAAGATCCCATGGATTCAATCCAACGGTGCATATGAATTTGAACAAGATCGGAGGGAAACTGTAGCACGATACAGTGTAACTGCCAGAAACCACTGATGGGTTCTGCCAGAGGACTCGAAGACACTACGGGATGACTGACAGAGGAGGTGAAGAGTCTCTGAGAGGGATGAAGATGTTCATGGAGGCGATTGACAACTGATGAGCATTGAGGCCTATAACTGAAATAGAGAAGGTGAGTTCGAATGTCACAGAGAAGACGAAGAGTCTCAAACTGCCAGAGAGGCTGAGGAATCTCAGTATAACATACAGTGATGCTGGACACGCGGGGCGAACCACCAGAGAATATGAAGAGTCACGATGATGATCAGACAGAGCACTCGAGAGGTGGATGATAACGGCGCAGAGTCAGCATGCAGAGGCATTGCGAACATTGCATGCACAAGGTGCACAAAAGCTATAAATACACGGTACAGAGAAGAGATGGTGTTGATGTTGCTGTTGGTGGTTGTTGTGATTGTTGTTGGTGAAGGTGATTCATGTGTGAAGAAGGAGGAGAGTGCAGCAACTGAATAGCACAGAAGAGGAACTGTGCATTGAATGGACATGGAGCATAGAACATAAAAAACGGAAGAACATACAGCGCGAGTGAGGTGTGCAGAAAGGCAATGAGGCAGACAGAGCAACAAAATGCAACAGAATAGTGATAAGTCTGGTAAGCCATTTTTGAACATCATATCACTGTAATAAGTTTCTGTAGAAAAGATTTATATTTCAGGGTGGTTGGGAGGTGATAGGGAGGACTGGTGTCCTCAAAGGTTCAAGTGGGTGCTTGAACAAAGGGAGTTGGTGCTTCCTTCTAGTTGGTGCTATAAAAACGAGGGAGTTGGTGCTTCCTTCTAGTTGGTACTAGAGAAACCAGAGAGTTGGTGCTTCCTTCTAGTGGGTGCTAGAGAAAACAAAGAGTTGGTGCTCTCATCAAGTTGCATCTTGCAAAACTGAGGTTGTAGCCTCATTATGAGTTGGTTCTCATATGTATGATATTGTAAAGAATGTAACCATTACTTATCATATAAAAGAAAAGAGGTTTTTACCCTGCATGGGTTTCCTCGAGAAATATTTGTCTATGTGTTTCTCATATATATGAATGATGCTGAAAGTGCCATTGTTTGTTTCCCTGCATTATTGTGATCATCATTCAGAGTCTCTACAAAGAGTTTAAAAGAACCATAATTGTTTAAGCATGGTAGCAACTGATTCACCCCCCCCCCCTCTCAGTTGTCTAACAATTGGTATTAGAGCCGACCCCTTTTATCTAAGGGTAGATCCTAGAGCTTAAACATGTCAAGCCATGAAGGAAATTCAACCAATAAGGCCCCTCTGTTCAATGGAACAA
>ML811342.1:0-16176 GCA_009831015.1 Picea engelmannii
AACCCTTCCATTGGATCCTTTGTGACGTGAATAATATGTTTAAGGAAGGGTTAACTGAACATTAACTAGGCTCCCCACAATATGAATACTATGCTTAATAAAGGGTTAATCGACCCTTTCTCTTGATTCTTTGCAACATGAATACTATGATTGAGGAAGGGTTGGTCGACACTTCTCTAGGATATCCCTCAACGATAATATTTCACTTGAGGAAGGGTTAGCTAGTCCTTCCCCATGCTCCCCCAAAATGAGAATACTATGCTCAGGGAAAGGTTGAACAACCCTTCCCTAGGCACCCACTTGATGTGAATACTATGTTTTATAAATAGTTAGCCAACATTTCTTTGGGATTCTCCACAATTCCAATACTATGCTCAAGAAAGGGTTGATTGACCCTTCCTCTAGATCTCCCTCGATGAGAGTAATATGCTTGAGGAAGGGTTGATCAACCCTTCTCAGTGATCCCCATAATGAAAATAATATACTTGAGGAAGGGGAAACCAACCCTTCCTCGAGATCCCTCTCGACACAAATAGTATGCTTAAGAAAGTGTTGGCTAACACTTCTAAAAGATCCTCCCTAACTCTAATAATATGCATTTGAAAGGATTGGTCGACCCTTCCTCGAGCTCTCCTTCAATGCGAATATTATACTTAAGGAAGGGTCTATCAACCCTTCCTCATGCCCCCCCATGATGAAAATACTATGACTACTGAGTAATCAACTGACCCTTTCTTGGGTTCCCATGAATGATAATACTTTTGTTACAGAAGGGTTGGCCAACCCTTCCTTATGCTCCCCCTTAATGCATATACTGTGCTCAAGAAGATTCTTCCTAGAAATCCTCCATGACACTAATACTATGGTCAAGGAAGTTTCAAATGACCCTTCCCTAGGATCTCCATCGATGAGAATACTATTCTTGAGGAAGGATCACCTGACCCTTAACTATGCCTCCCACAATGAAAATACTATGCTCAAGGAAGGTTCTATTGACCTTTCCCTAGGCTATCCCTCGACATGAAAACTATGGTCAAGGAAGTGTTAATTGACCCTTTACCGATCTATCCCTCAATGATAATTCTATGCTTAAGGAAGGGCTGGCCAACCCTTCCCCGTGCTCCCCCTTAATGTGAATATTATTCTTGATAAAAGTTAAGAAAACACTTCCCTAGAATCCTTTGTGACACTAATATTATACTCGATGAAGGGTTAACTTATGGATACCCTATGATGAAAATTCCATCCTTGAGGAAGGTTCAACCAACATTTCTCCATGCTCCCCTCTAGAGAATACCATTTTTGAGCAAGGGTCGACCGACCCTTATTAATGCTACCCCTCAACGAGAATACTATGCTGGAGGAAGGGTTGGTAAACCCTTCCCCATGCACCTCCTTGACAAAAATACTATGTTGGAGGATTTTCCAACTGATCCTTCTCCATATTCCCCTAGATGATGTTGCTATGCTCTAGTAAGGGTTATATGAGCCTTCCCCAAGACCCCCTCTATGAAAAAAATTTGCTTTAGGAAGGTTCGAATAACGCTTCCACTAGATAGACCACAACATGAATAACATTCTTGAGAAAGGGATGATTTACCTTTCTCTATGATCTGCCTCCATGAGAGTACTATGATGGAGGAATAGTTGGTCTATCCTCCCTTAGCATCCCCCTCTACGTGAAAAATATGCTTGAATAATGGTTGATCATCCGTTCCATTGGATACCTTGTGATACAAATATGATCCTTAAGGAAGGATTGACTATCCTTCTCCGTGCTCCCCTTCCATGAGAATATAATTTTGGAGGAAGGGTCATTTGACCCTTCCTTGTGATCCCCTAGATGCGAATACTATGATTGAGAAAGGATTGGTTAACCTTTGCATGTACACTTCCTTGACATAAATACTATGCTTGAGGAGGGGTCGATCAATATTTCTCTAGGCTCCCATAGATGAGATTTCTATGCTTGAGAAAGGGTTAGTGTTGACAAAGTGTCCTCAGACACGTAATTTTATTAATAAGGAAAATGTAATTACAAGCAGAAGTGAGGACTCATAATCTACTTAACCTCACTTGAATAAGGATCTTGTTTATATAGCTCAAATCCAAACTAAAATCTAGGAGAACAACCAATCACATAATCACATGAGTATGATAGGTGTCCTTTACATAGAATCTAGGTGTCCTTATCCTAACAAACTAGGATAAAATAAGTTCTAAAAATATTTAAACTAGAAAATACTTAGACTATATCACTTTAGGATTATGAGGCTAACATTCCCCCCTTTAATCCGAAAGTTCATATTTACAAATACCAAGTTCATCTCTAAACTTAGTGAACTTTATTCTACCAAGAGGTTTGGTAAAAATATCTGAACTTTGATCTTTAGATGGATAGAACTGAGACTTGATTATGTCTTTGATGATGAGCAATCTGATGAAGTGGTACTTGGTGTCGACATGTTTAGTCTTTGAATGAAATACTAGATTCTTGGCCATCTTTATTGCTGATCGACTATCGATCAATAAAGTAGTTGGTGATTTCTGAGTTTCACCAAGATCCTGTAAAATTCTGTGTAGCCATACAATCTCACATGTTGCTTCCCAAGATGATATGTACTCTACCTCTGTTGAACAATTGGCAATTGTTGTCTGCTTTTTACAATTCCAAGATACTGTTGCTGAACCCATTTTCATTAAATAACCTGAAGTGGATGTTATATCATCAATGTCACCTACAAAATTAACATCTGAATATCCAACAAGTGTAAAAGTTTTGTTTCTTTTGTAGAGAAGATCAAAATCTTTTGTACCCTGAATGTATCTCAGTACCCTTTTTGCTGAATTCCAGTGACTTTCCCTTGGTTCCTGCATAAACCTTGAAAGTATACTGACTGAATATGACAAATCTGGTCAAGTATTTGTCAAATAAATGAGACTTCCAATCAATTTCCTATACCTTGTACTGTTTACCAATTCCCCCCCTTGAAATTTTGAAAGTTTCAATTTATGCTCCATGGGGGTAAGAGAAGGTTTACAATCTTCCATGCCAAATTTCTTTAACAATTCAGTGGCATAATTGGTTTGACTAATAAATATTTTATTAGGATGTTGAGATACTTCAACTCCAAGATACCACGTTGACAAAGTGTCCTTAGACACGTAATTTTATTAATAAGGAAAATGTAATTACAAGCAGAAGTGAGAATCATAATCTACTTAACCTCACTTGAAGAAGGAGCTTGTTTATATAGCTCAAATCCAAACTAAAATCTAGGATAACAAACAATCATATAATCACATGAGTATGATAGGTGTCCTTTACATAGAAGCTAGGAGTCCTTATCATAACAAACTAGAATAAACTAATTTCTAAAAATATTTAAACTAGAAAATACTTAGACTATAGAACTTTAGGATTTTGAGGTTAACAATTAGTTGACCCTTCCCCAAGATCCCCCTATATGCAAAAAATATGATTTATTAAGGGCCATCCAACTAGATATATTGCAACATGAATACTGTCCTTTAGGAAGGGTTGATTGACCCTTCTTCATGCTCCCCCTTTATGAGAATACTATGCTAGAAGAAGGGTTAGTATACCATTCCTTGTGCACCTCCTTGGTGAACATAATATGATGGAAGAAGGGTTGTTCCATCCTTCTCCAAGTTCCCCTATATGATATTTCTATGCTCAAGGAAGGTTCAGTTAATCCTTCTTCAAGATCCCCCTCTACATGAAAATTATGTTTAAGGAAGGACCAACAACCCATCCTGTTGAATACCACACACTACAAATACCATCCTTGAGAATGGTTTAGTTGACATTTCTTAATGCTCCTCATCCATGAGAAAACCATGTTGGAGGATTTTCCAACCCTTCTTTGGGTTCCCCAACTACATGGAAACTATGCTTGAGTAAGGGTTGACCTTGCCTTCCATTGGATACCTAGAAACATGAATATCATCCTTGAGGAATGGTTGGTTGATCCTTCTCCATGTTCCCCCTCCATGAGAATACTATGTTATAGGAAGGGTCAACTGACCCTTCTCTGTGATCCCCTAGATGAGAATACTATGCTCGAGAAAGGATCAACTAACCCTTACCTCTACAAATCCTAGATGGAAATAATATATTGGAGGATGGTTTAGTCAATCCTTCTCCAGGGTCCCATATACATTATTTCTATGCTTGAGGAAGGGTTGGTTAACCCTTCCTTAATATCCCTCTCGAAACAAAAACTATGCTTGAGTAAGGGTTTATGGACACTTCCATTATATACCCCATGATGTGAAAACAATCATTGAGGAAGGGTTGGTTGAACCTTCTCTGTGCTCCCCATTGATGAGAATACTATTTGGAGGAAGGGTTGATAAAATCCTCCCCATGCACTTATTTATCTTAAATACTATGCTGGAGGAAGGGTCTATCAATCCTTCTCTAGGTTTCCCTAAATAAGAGTGTTATGCTTGATGAAGGGTTGGCCAACTCTTCCTCGTTGTCCCTCTCTATGAAAAAACTATGCTCGAGGAAGGTTCTATCAACCCTTTCATTGGATACACCATGATGTTAATACCATCCTTGAGGAAGTGTTTTCCAATGTTTATCCATTCTCCCCCTCGATGAGAATACTATTCTAGAGGAAAAGTCGATCGACCCTTCCATAGGATCCCCTCAAAGAGGAAACTATTCTAGAGTTCGATATAGTTGTTTTTAAATGGTATGAAACATCATTATTTGGTGGTGATATCACTATGATGCTCATCAATCTCAAAATGAGTACAATTAAGTCAAATTACCTTGCTATGAGGAATTCTGATAATTTCTCGAACATTTTAGACATATCTACTCTAACCAACTACAACTACAAATTTACATGGTAGTACAATAAATTCATTCAATAGCCAAGATAAGTTCATTTTAGATATGTTCATGCCTAAATAATAGTTTCCCTTACTTCCATTGGCCACACACATAAAGGAAATTGATAGAATATTTTCTTCCCACTCTATTCTTCATATCTTAGGGAATGGAAGTTGTGATGCTCATAATTTTTTAAAGGAAGCGGTTTTATTGTAGCCACAAAAATTCATATTATATGAATTATTGAATAAATGCATCTAACATAGTTGTTGGTTCTTTGATAGGAGGTTAGATTTTCCAGACTAATTTTTGATTTGAAAACATTATCGAACATTATAGATAATAGAGAGAAAATATTTGTTAAATTTTTTATACATAAGATTCACAAAATCTCTTATATATACTATGCCAAGAGCAACCATAAATGTGTTTTTAATTATTATATGAAAAAAAAATGTTACCTTTTCCGTGGAAAAGAAAGATATCAACAAGATAGATATGTTTATAAGAATAATAATACTTCTCTAGTCTCCACAATCTATCTAGATAAAAGTATGAAGCCTGTACATTGGAGTGTTTTCTTTTCTTGCAAATACTCCACTAAACTATTTATGGTTTGAAACTAGGTAAGAAAAACATAATATTTGAGTGAAGGACATAAATTTTAAAGAACAACCTAGAAAGATCTTTGTTTCCTCTACATATTGCATAAATGCAACTCAAGCATGAGGTGTCACCACATTCAATAGAAATATAACAACGCATGCATCACTATTAGAATTGTTTCGATGTATAGTAAATGAAATTAAGCAAACATTGTGAGAACAAACTTCCTCATATAGGCTAGAAGTCCAAAAACCTCCCCAAATAAGTGATACTATACCATGAGTCATAGTAACTCCATTAGGTACAAAAGCAGAAAGACTAATAAGTTTCCAACAATGTGAAATAATACTTTCTTTATAAAAAATAAGGTATTTGAACTAGTATTGTAACTAAAGTGGATACTATCTAAAACAATCTCAATTGAATAACATTTTATTGTAATTTCTGTAATTTGGGAGGCAATGGTTCTATCATTTCCTCTGATAGGTTAGTGGATTGTATGGAATATATGGGATGGGATGAGAATAAGACCAAGAATGGACCCTTGGATATGTAACGAGGAAGAGTTTAAATTATTAGAAAAAATGATCTATGTTCTTCATGAAAAAGGCATGTTCTTTTCTCAATCAAGTAGCATTCCCTAAACTAACTACTTTATAAACTGCACACAATGTTTCTTAGCAACTACAATTTTCAAACCTATCCCATTTCTAAGACTTGACATGGGTTCTAGGGAATGCCATGAAAGGACTATTTTTCTTCATATGTTCACTAAGGTTTCACTCATTTTTCTAGGTTTTCAAATCATGGATAAGGTTCTAATCATATGGAGAGGGTTTCAAACGGTGGCAAGGGTTTCACTCTTGTGGCTAGGGTTGACAAAGATGAAAGAAAAAATAAAAGATTAAAAAAATAATTGAATAATATTTAGTACACATACCTGATAAGAGGCACAATCGAGGATTGTTCAATCTATGCCACTTCTAGGTTAGTGAATATGTGAGTTTGCCTTTGAGTGCAATTGAGTGAGCTACGTGGAACCAAACATGGTGCATGTGAGTGAGATATTCATGACTGAGTGATCATTTAAATGATCAAAGTGTAGGTGAGAGGGTAGTTTTTAAGTGAATGGGTTCACAGTGGGAACAAATCAAGCTACAAATTTCTAATGATCACTTGAATTTGATGGCACCTATTGTAAACTATTACCAATTTTTTATTACCTACACTAATATTATGAAATTGGGATTTTAATAATATTGAGATTTTAATGATATTGGCATTCAAACTCTTTTATGCATGTTTTTTGACATTTGGAGCTCTTTATGCATTGTTTTTTTACATTTGGAGTAGGTCAAAACCTAATTGTATTTAATGTCTAATTAGATCTTAAACATATTTACAGATATAATTATATTTTTATATGTATCATTAGGTAAGGTGCTTTGTAATCACTTTATGTGCGAAGGATCTATTGGTTATTGATATTAACTTGCTCCCTTAGTGGCATCGATTATACATTCTAAATTCTTAGGTAAATTAGATTATTGAACACAAAATTATAGATAATGGACGCTATGTACTGAATTCTTGAATTCCTTGATGCACAAAATGAAGTGATAAAAATGAAAGTTTATACCTACCTTTATGCATTGATGTGAAAGGTTGCTAGGGAATGAATTTAACGTAGAGAATTAGGTACACATTTGGAAGTAGGGAATACATTTAATGTAGTCACATGTTAATTATTTTCTCAATTAACATAATATGGACAAGGAAATGATTCATTATGGCGATCAATCCTATGTGGTCTTATTTCTTAGCATGACTATAACTCGATAAACCATTTGGTCTTACTATCTAGCATGAATTTTTTCATGAGATATAATTCAAGGATAGATGAACTTTTACTAACATGAGGTTTTTCCATGAAATATATTTCAAGGATAGATGATCACTCTTAACTTTGAGATCCACCCCTTGGGATATTTACCTAAAAGGGAAATATTACAACAATACTCAAAAGGTAGTCTTAAAATAAATGCTTCTATTAGGGACCAAGCTCTCTCACTTGAGGATCAATAATTTTCTAAGCTAAAGGAATATTCATAAACTAGTTCAAATTTACCATAAGGCTCAAGTACTCTAAATATTGGAAGGAATTTTAGTGGGAATGCTGAAGATAAGGATATGAAAATGATCATCAAAACTAACTTAAGTCACAAATGATTGGTTTATGTCTATTCTATATTAGCGAAATCTATACTATCCCTCATTTTTTTTAAGAGAAGATATATAAATATAACATTTGAATTCTTTACCAATTACTTTTAAACCACCTCTCGTTCACCACCAATTAAATTCCTTAGTGCAATATAATTATAGTAACAAGATTATATCTCAAGTCTTCCATTGAATGGAACCATATTATAAAAGAGGTAAGGAGGTTCAAACCTATGATTTTATATACATCTATCAAGCTTGAACTATAATAAATCAAGCTATCATATGACTCCAAACACCCCACTGAATAGTTTTGGTGGGTTATAATAGTCCCCTTTATATAAAAATGTTCCATCGTGTCGGGTGTCATCCTTAAGAACATATTTAGATTTATAATATGTCTATATTGAAATTTAACATGCTTATTATAATGTGTCTATATTCTTGAAGTTGAGAAAAGCTAGTCCAAATTTGAGGTAATAAGAATAAGAATTTTGAAGCAAGTCAAGTATGTGAATCTATTGAGGAAGATATTTAAAAGGGTTGTTCCATGCTCTTATGAAAAATAATATATCCAAGAGATTGGTCATTCAATTTAGGTGAAACTTAAGTATCATTGTATGAAAATGATGCATAATTGCATTAAAAATTAAACCATAGTTGAGCATTCTTTCAAGTAGACTAGGCTAATAATGCCAAACTTATTTCCAAGGAGGATCAATACATGAAGAGAAAAAATATAGAGGCCTTGGAGATCAAGATAAATCTACAAGAATTGTGGATAAATAGGGCCTATTTGACTTTAGTTTACAAAGTTTTTTATTCACACTATATTTTTATCTATATGGCAATAGATGCCTTTAGTCATCCAAGGGATCATGGATTGACTAACTAAGATTTTATTATATTTCCCTAGTCATCTAATCTCTCATTGTTTGACCAAGATCACTTAGTGATATAAGGGTTTATGTATCGACCAAGGTAGTATCAGAGACCCTTATTCATACAAGTTATAGCTCATGGGTTAACCAATATCTTATCAGAAGCCCTTATTCATCTAATAGCTCATGGATCTAGGTAATTCATTGTAATTATATAGGTTGGATATATGTCTTGTTATGTTGACACAAAATGGATCTTATTTTGTGTCAAAGTAAAAATTATGTGGTTCTAAATGTGTCCATATGTTTAGAATGACAATGGGTGAAGGTTGAGCATCACCACCTAGATGGACCCTTGCAACCTCAAAGTATTATTGAATCAAAATGGGATGTGATGTCCATGGATTTCATGGTAGTATTACCTTTTAATCAACAAAAAATCCATCCAATAACACTTGAACAAATTTGTGAAGGTACATTTTGAAAACATTAGTCATCAAGATCTTGAAGAGAACTTATGCGTTAGTCAATCGAAAAGGAATGCCATTAAACTCATATTTTACAAACCAAGTTCAAGATGTATCCTTTGTGATATCCTCTTCATGGATGTAAGTATATTAATTAATAAGTTACTTCACTGAAGTTCAAGAGAACATAAAAATATTTATGAAATATGAGCATGACTTTAGGTAAAAATTATGATATTGATTTTACACCAATGATAATGGGGATAGAAATGACCTACTCTTCTATTATTATAGAGAGGCTTTTATGTATTATAAAGGGGTATTTAATTCCATTTCTTCCTATCATTCTGGGGTTTCATTTGTTGGATATTGTATAACTATAATATTAAATTCATTGCAATGCATTCATTCAAACACTAAACAATGGTGCTATGCTTTGGAGTTGGAGTTATGGTTTATAAGCTTGCACTACTATTACATAAGGATATTTCAAATTAGGTACAGAGATCTCACTATTTAATTTCCATTTTGAATATATAGATGATGATTTCTCATTTAATTCCATTGCTTCATATAATTCTATGGTTTCACTTATTTGAGATTGTATAACTATAACATAAAATTCATTACAATGCAATTATCCTGCTTAATTTCTACAGTTGACAATTCCACCTTGCTCATGTGTTTTGAAATTGGGTAGAACTCTAAATCTTGTCGATGGCTAACAAAAAGGAAGTAGGGTTTTGGGTCAATATTGGAGCTTTATTTTCACCTTTTCATGAATGCATGCAATAACATTATCCACTGACTATGTGGATTTTCTTTCCCTAACATTTGGCATTTACACTATTTGTGTTAAACCTTGAATTTTGTATAGTTGAATTCTAAGATACAGATAGGGTTTTGGTTGGTTTTTCAATAGTTTTTTGTGCACTTAATGTATTCATTCAACTTGCTCAATTTTCAAGGTAGACAATTCCACCTTTCTCATGTGTTTTGAGATTAGACAAAACTCAAACTCATATATCAATGAAATCATTCATAGATAATCCTCTTCATTTCATTTAATTAAATAGACAATCAATAACTCTAATAAAGGTATAGTACCTATTTTTACACCATATTTTTTTTTTTCATAGAAAAAAAAGAAAAAAAAAAGTATTGTATTCTTGAAGGACAAAATTACATATGGAGATGCTTTTTAGCATTAAAAATTCCTTTCTAGGAAAAAAAGAGGATAACCCTATATTGTAAGTGAGGGTATACATCTACATCAACCTAGCTTATCAACAATATGCATATCAAATAATTACTTCATACCAAAGGATTATTCTAACATAATATTGAAAAATACTTGATACATAATAGAAAAGACTAGAACAATCCCCATATACAAAAAAAAATATGCAAAAATTGATAGTATGCTATGAAAATTCCATAGGATTAACTAAAAATACCAATGATGAAGCTGATATTAAAAATGCTAAACAAGGGGGAGATGAGTATATTCATAAACATGGCCATTTTCCTCCTCATGGATGATGAAATGAGCTGTCATTAAAAACTACCAGTATACTTTGAATCTCATCCAATAGAGGTTGCAAAGTGAAGTTTCTCATACCATATTCATTCTTCAACCACTTAATGACTAATAAAGAGTCCCCAAATATTTGTAGTTTAGATGCATCACATTTTTCTACTAAAGTGAGGGTCAACTTAAGTGCCATTAATTCCAAAAAGTTGTTTTTACCCTAACCTAAGCTTGCTTTGAACCTCAAGGAATGATAATCCATCAAAACAATTATCACCCCAACAACACCTAGCAATGGACCACCTTGTGAGGCACCATCAAAACATGCCCATGAACCAGAGTTGCAATATTCTCTAGAGCAATTCTCCTAACGCGATTATCCTTTTTTACTTTTTTTAAACTTGTGAAGCACATTGAAAAGGAGGAATGGTATTGTCTTAAAAAATAACAACATTCCTAGCTAATGATATACTCAAGGCAAGAATAATAGACAAAGATCTTAATCTCTAAATTTTTTATTTTTTCACACAAAAATATTAACCCTTTTTCAATAGAGTCCCCATTACAAACATCCTTGAGCCCAATTATTCCTTGCACTTCCTTCTAGAGTTTAATAGACTATGAATAATATAAATAAGATGAAAGTTTGTTTATTAATTTCCTTCGTATAGAGGACACCTCTCTAGACCTTAATCATTCCTTTTTTGAAGGATTTCCTAGATAAGAACCTTGTTATTAGGTAACAACCACATAAAAATACGATATTTAGAGGGGCATTTAAACTTCCACACCTTCTTCCACCACCACATATGAGCCCCTAATTAACCTTGAGAAACAATAACCTTATATTCTTCCTTAGCTGTGTAGGTAGTTGATGGATTCATTGATGAGAATAGGCTATACTCCTCATCTTTTATCCTAAGATGAATCGATATGAGATTTGAGATATATGCTTTCCAAGTAGCCGCATAGTCAAATCTAAATCCTATCATCTCTACATGCATCCATTCTTAAATCTAGATTGAAGTCAAGGTAGGATCAACTATCCAAATTAGGTTGAAAATACCTCCATCTCTCAGGAACTATAACATATGAACTATAAGACAGAATTTACCTCCATGTCCAATCTAGAGGTATTCCCCCACTCTGACCCTATTCTCATAACCAACTTTCCACCCAATTTAATTTCTAATCAATGGAAAAATTAGATTGTCTGATTTCCATATAACTAATACATGGTGAAACTCTTCAAAGGCCTTCTAATCTAGTCCTTAATATAATTGAGGAAAATATACTTTTGACTCACCACATGACACCATAAAACTTTAACCTGTATTATCCTCCATATTCTTTTTGCTACCAATTCTTTATATAAATGGATGATGTTTTTTAGTCCCCAAGTCTCCAATCCTTTTGGAACTTCTATCCCTTTCCACTTGACTAGCATAATCCCCTTCTTTCCTTTGCAACCTGACCATATGAATTTGAAATTGATCCTTCTAATCATATCCATAAAAAATTTGTAATTCATGACAATGACATTTGATAAACATGGATCATTTCTAGAACAACCTTTTCCAGAAAAAACCTACCCCCTCTTGATATCCATTAGTTACGCCAAACATGATATTGTTTTCTACCTTCGCAATCTAACATAGCCAATATATTTTTAGGTAGTCATTTGTTTTTATAACAAACCCTAAATATTCAGGCTAGCCTCCAATTCTATATGATTATATGAAAACATTTGAGAGAAGCAGATCCCATCTTCTTTAGAAATTCCCACAAAAGATACATATGAATTTTCACACCATTTAGTTGATGGTAACTCTATGACAATATTACATAGGTAAAACACAATTTTATGGATCTCTTAACCCTTAATCTCTATTGGGACATCTTCATCTCTATATGATAGATACCGTTCCCATAGAAATCCAAGTTGGAGCTATGGGGTTCCAATCAATCTTCTTTTATTGCGATCAATCTAATTTTTATTGGCCAATATTTATCCTATCGGGGTAGGTTACCTTACTATAATATTTATAAGATAAACACCATCTCCGGGGCCTGCTCTCAAATGCATTCAATATTAGGGTAAGTCGGTTATTTTCAGTTGATAATAATATTTTTGATGAAGATAAGTGTATCGATTTATTGTTCTCTTTACCAAACTCGTGGGATTGTCTGGTTGCGGCCATAAGCAGTAATGAAACTAGTTTAAGTTTCAATGATGTGGTATCATCCTTGTTATCAAAGGAGATGAGGCAGAAAAAAATGGAAATCTAGAGAATAGATGCCTTATTTGTTAGAGGAAGCTTGATTTGATATATTTTCATCGCGACTTATAAAGAATTGCATTAAATGACCATAAATTAAAGTACACCATTAAAGAAGGAAAAGCTCAAAAATGAAGAGACATAAGCATCAGATCTGAACAAAAAAACTTAATAACGGAGTTCATCCCTGGTGGACTACGTCTCTGGGTCCTGCTCTCAAATGGGTAGGCTCTTTCATTAACTCAACAAAAGAAATTGGAAAAATACATAAGTATACCTCATTCTGAAATCAAGCTGTAGAAATAATGCTTAGATCAAAAAACATACAACACCACTGAATTCGTGGCATCGAATTACCCAAAAATGATTGTCTCCATGCCTCGATCCGACTCTGGCACTCCCAGGCCCAAGAATAATTTTGTCGCAGTTTTTGTTCCCTCTGCAACCTACAATTATGTTTGTTCTTGCATTGTAACGCGTGCCCAGATGGTCGTATGGTCTGCGCGCATCCCCTTGTGGTTGGGAGGATGCATCATTTAAGAAATTATTTGGGTGTTGGTTACCATGTAACAACTGCAACCTGTTGGTTAGGGAAGATTCTTTAAGGCATTGGTTATGGACGGAGGTCCCGGGGTCAAACCCCACAGACTCTCCTTTTGGCAATGTATATATATATATATAAGTTTGTTCCACCATTTTAGAGGTGTTACTAGAACCATATCCAAACGATATAACCATGGATAGGTTTAGCGTGGTCCACCAAATTTGGCGGACCCACCAAACCTCTTTTTTTTCAAAAAATTGTTCACGGGTTGTCCTTGGGAATTTCTCACCTGCCATGTGGAAGCCTCTGATTGGGCCACATGGTAGCCCCTCACTGGTCCATGCTGCCACCTGCCAAGTCAACATGCCACATCATTCGTACAGACTGCCACGTGGCCTGATCCGATTGGTCCACAGATCATTCTGAAAATGCCAAAACCGGGGACATGTGGCAGCCTTTGGTGCTGCCACATCATCATGCTGATGTCAGCGTGCCATGTGTCACTTCCCTACTCCTGCCACATGTACTGTATGGATTTTGACGTCATCTGTACAGATGCTAACGTCAATAGTACGAATGTTGACTCATCCCCTGTTGACTGGGCTAGGTTGACCAAACTTTGACCATGGATATCTTTCAATCCGTAACTTCGTTTGATGATCCATTTGCACCATTATAAATATTGTGACTCTCTCTTCACGATCATGCCATTTTCATTGAGTTTTGGGAACTTTAAATTTTTTCCCTTTCTCTATCTACTAGAGCCATTCTGAGCATCCTGAGTTGCCTCTGTGAGTTTTGAGTTGTTCTTAGCCTTCTTTGGATCCCTTTTGGATTACGCCTTCCCACTAAATTACTTTTGGACCACCGAAATATTTCATCAATCAATAGG
This sequence comes from Picea engelmannii, assembly GCA_009831015.1. Classification (NCBI taxonomy): domain Eukaryota; kingdom Viridiplantae; phylum Streptophyta; class Pinopsida; order Pinales; family Pinaceae; genus Picea; species Picea engelmannii. The sequence goes on from ML811342.1 coordinate 14,291, forward strand.
TAAGTGAGGAAATAGTCCCCTCACTTTGTCCTTCTCTATCCACTTTGCCTTGCTTGGATGTGTGCCTTTCAAGCCTACTCGAAGATAATCAACATCACCCATGTGTGAAGTCCTCCTCCTCCTGTCCAAGATGATATCTTCATGTAACTCATCCAATTACTCAGGTGAAAACTCATCAACTAAAGGTATTGAAACTTCCTCATCTTGATCCATGATCATGGGAGGCTAAAAAAGTTTCAAGTTCTCAACGTTCACAACTAAGTAAATATGCATGTAAGGTGGAAGATCCATACAAAAATCATTGGTTCCACTTTTCTCCAAGATAGTGAAGGGTCCATAATGAATGGGCTTGAGTTTCTTTCCGAGCTTTATATTGTGCTTGACTTTTCTCCAATTGTTCCCCGACTGCCTGATGTATTTGATGGATCCGCTGGATGAACTTGGGGGATCTGTACTCTGTCCATATTTCATTCACATCTGCATCTCTCCCATACATCAAGTCCAAAGGAACCTTTGGTAGGTACCCAAAACATGTCTCAAAAGGTGAACTCTGAGTGGATGTAAATCTTGGTTGTAAGCATGTTGTACATAGGGTATCTGTTCATCCCATAACTTGGGATGCTTGCTGTAGTAGCCTAGAAGAAAAAGTACCACTGTTCGGTTTACCAACTCTGTCTGTCTATCGGTTTATGGATGGAAAACAATGCTCCTCTTCAATTTGGTGTCCATCATCCTCCACAATCTAGTCCAAAATTCCCCAAGGAATCGAGTATCTCGATACGAGATAATGGATATGGGTAACCCAAAGTGAACCCAAACATACTGAAAGAAGAGATTAGCAGTCTACTCAGCAGTGATCTAATTTTTACATGGAATCAAGATGCACATCTTGCTGAACCTATCCACTACAACATACAAATAATCATGACCCCCTTTGGTAATTTGTAAACCCCCTACAAAATCCATGGAGATACTTTCCCATGGATGGGATGGAACAGGAAGTGGTGAGTATAGCCCTAGTTTTCTATTAGTGGGATTACAAGTAGAAAACATCACACACCCCTTTACATATTTAGTTACAATTGCTTTCATTTGAGGCCAGTAACAAAACCTATGCAAATGAGCCATAGTTTTTCCTACCCCAAAATTCCCAGACACAAGAGAACAAAAGTGTGAGCTTATTGTATTACATGGACTCATTCACTTGTAGGAATACATAACTTTCCAAGATGGTAGAGTAGTTTTCCCTGCAGACAATAGTTCTCTACCTGTGCACCATGGGTTAGCTTCTCATATACTTCTTTAAAATCTTCATCGATGGCATATTGTTCTACATAGATATCATGAGATAAATAAGTATTCTTCAAAATAATAGAAACAACAATAGGAGCTCTAGAAAGCATATCATCTACCTTGTTACTTGTACCCTTTTTGTACTTAATTACCAAATAAAATTGTTGTAGAAAACCTATCCATCTGTAGTTTCGAGATTGTTGCAATTTGGTTTGTGCTTGGAGATACTGTAAGGGTTGGTGATCAATATGTATGATTGTTTCCTTCCCTAACAAGTAGTGCTTGCATTTCTTTACGCTATGGACTAGTGCATACTACTCTTTATCATATGTAGGATAGTTAACAACAACTTGGTTAAAATTTTCAGAGTGGTAATAGATAGGCTTATGATATTGCATCAATACTGCACCCATGGCGTATCTTCTAGCATCTGTATCGATCTCAAAAGGTTGTTGAAGATTCGACAGTGCTAATATTGGTGCGGTACTGATCTTCTCCTTCAAAACTTTGAAATATTTTTGTTGCTTTCCTTCCCACTGAAAAGTGTTCTTCACACTGGTTAAGGCATGCAAAGGAGCTGCTATAAAGGAGAA
>ML811342.1:16276-43657 GCA_009831015.1 Picea engelmannii
CATATAGAGATGAAGATGTCCCAATAGAGATTAAGGGTTAAGAGATCCATAAAATTGTGTTTTACCTATGTAATATTGTCATAGAGTTACCATCAACTAAATGGTGTGAAAATTCATATGTATCTTTTGTGGGAATTTCTAAAGAAGATGGGATCTGCTTCTCTCAAATGTTTTCATATAATCATATAGAATTGGAGGCTAGCCTGAATATTTAGGGTTTGTTATAAAAACAAATGACTACCTAAAAATATATTGGCTATGTTAGATTGCGAAGGTAGAAAACAATATCATGTTTGGCGTAACTAATGGATATCAAGAGGGGGTAGGTTTTTTCTGGAAAAGGTTGTTCTAGAAATGATCCATGTTTATCAAATGTCATTGTCATGAATTACAAATTTTTTATGGATATGATTAGAAGGATCAATTTCAAATTCATATGGTCAGGTTGCAAAGGAAAGAAGGGGATTATGCTAGTCAAGTGGAAAGGGATAGAAGTTCCAAAAGGATTGGAGACTTGGGGACTAAAAAACATCATCCATTTATATAAAGAATTGGTAGCAAAAAGAATATGGAGGATAATACAGGTTAAAGTTTTATGGTGTCATGTGGTGAGTCAAAAGTATATTTTCCTCAATTATATTAAGGACTAGATTAGAAGGCCTTTGAAGAGTTTCACCATGTATTAGTTATATGGAAATCAGACAATCTAATTTTTCCATTGATTAGAAATTAAATTGGGTGGAAAGTTGGTTATGAGAATAGGGTCAGAGTGGGGGAATACCTCTAGATTGGACATGGAGGTAAATTCTGTCTTATAGTTCATATGTTATAGTTCCTGAGAGATGGAGGTATTTTCAACCTAATTTGGATAGTTGATCCTACCTTGACTTCAATCTAGATTTAAGAATGGATGCATGTAGAGATGATAGGATTTAGATTTGACTATGCGGCTACTTGGAAAGCATATATCTCAAATCTCATATCGATTCATCTTAGGATAAAAGATGAGGAGTATAGCCTATTCTCATCAATGAATCCATCAACTACCTACACAGCTAAGGAAGAATATAAGGTTATTGTTTCTCAAGGTTAATTAGGGGCTCATATGTGGTGGTGGAAGAAGGTGTGGAAGTTTAAATGCCCCTCTAAATATCGTATTTTTATGTGGTTGTTACCTAATAACAAGGTTCTTATCTAGGAAATCCTTCAAAAAAGGAATGATTAAGGTCTAGAGAGGTGTCCTCTATACGAAGGAAATTAATAAACAAACTTTCATCTTATTTATATTATTCATAGTCTATTAAACTCTAGAAGGAAGTGCAAGGAATAATTGGGCTCAAGGATGTTTGTAATGGGGACTCTATTGAAAAAGGGTTAATATTTTTGTGTGAAAAAATAAAAAATTTAGAGATTAAGATCTTTGTCTATTATTCTTGCCTTGAGTATATCATTAGCTAGGAATGTTGTTATTTTTTAAGACAATACCATTCCTCCTTTTCAATGTGCTTCACAAGTTTAAAAAAAGTAAAAAAGGATAATCGCGTTAGGAGAATTGCTCTAGAGAATATTGCAACTCTGGTTCATGGGCATGTTTTGATGGTGCCTCACAAGGTGGTCCATTGCTAGGTGTTGTTGGGGTGATAATTGTTTTGATGGATTATCATTCCTTGAGGTTCAAAGCAAGCTTAGGTTAGGGTAAAAACAACTTTTTGGAATTAATGGCACTTAAGTTGACCCTCACTTTAGTAGAAAAATGTGATGCATCTAAACTACAAATATTTGGGGACTCTTTATTAGTCATTAAGTGGTTGAAGAATGAATATGGTATGAGAAACTTCACTTTGCAACCTCTATTGGATGAGATTCAAAGTATACTGGTAGTTTTTAATGACAGCTCATTTCATCATCCATGAGGAGGAAAATGGCCATGTTTATGAATATACTCATCTCCCCCTTGTTTAGCATTTTTAATATCAGCTTCATCATTGGTATTTTTAGTTAATCCTATGGAATTTTCATAGCATACTATCAATTTTTGCATATTTTTTTTTGTATATGGGGATTGTTCTAGTCTTTTCTATTATGTATCAAGTATTTTTCAATATTATGTTAGAATAATCCTTTGGTATGAAGTAATTATTTGATATGCATATTGTTGATAAGCTAGGTTGATGTAGATGTATACCCTCACTTACAATATAGGGTTATCCTCTTTTTTTCCTAGAAAGGAATTTTTAATGCTAAAAAGCATCTCCATATGTAATTTTGTCCTTCAAGAATACAATACTTTTTTTTTTCTTTTTTTTCTATGAAAAAAAAAAATATGGTGTAAAAATAGGTACTATACCTTTATTAGAGTTATTGATTGTCTATTTAATTAAATGAAATGAAGAGGATTATCTATGAATGATTTCATTGATATATGAGTTTGAGTTTTGTCTAATCTCAAAACACATGAGAAAGGTGGAATTGTCTACCTTGAAAATTGAGCAAGTTGAATGAATACATTAAGTGCACAAAAAACTATTGAAAAACCAACCAAAACCCTATCTGTATCTTAGAATTCAACTATACAAAATTCAAGGTTTAACACAAATAGTGTAAATGCCAAATGTTAGGGAAAGAAAATCCACATAGTCAGTGGATAATGTTATTGCATGCATTCATGAAAAGGTGAAAATAAAGCTCCAATATTGACCCAAAACCCTACTTCCTTTTTGTTAGCCATCGACAAGATTTAGAGTTCTACCCAATTTCAAAACACATGAGCAAGGTGGAATTGTCAACTGTAGAAATTAAGCAGGATAATTGCATTGTAATGAATTTTATGTTATAGTTATACAATCTCAAATAAGTGAAACCATAGAATTATATGAAGCAATGGAATTAAATGAGAAATCATCATCTATATATTCAAAATGGAAATTAAATAGTGAGATCTCTGTACCTAATTTGAAATATCCTTATGTAATAGTAGTGCAAGCTTATAAACCATAACTCCAACTCCAAAGCATAGCACCATTGTTTAGTGTTTGAATGAATGCATTGCAATGAATTTAATATTATAGTTATACAATATCCAACAAATGAAACCCCAGAATGATAGGAAGAAATGGAATTAAATACCCCTTTATAATACATAAAAGCCTCTCTATAATAATAGAAGAGTAGGTCATTTCTATCCCCATTATCATTGGTGTAAAATCAATATCATAATTTTTACCTAAAGTCATGCTCATATTTCATAAATATTTTTATGTTCTCTTGAACTTCAGTGAAGTAACTTATTAATTAATATACTTACATCCATGAAGAGGATATCACAAAGGATACATCTTGAACTTGGTTTGTAAAATATGAGTTTAATGGCATTCCTTTTCGATTGACTAACGCATAAGTTCTCTTCAAGATCTTGATGACTAATGTTTTCAAAATGTACCTTCACAAATTTGTTCAAGTGTTATTGGATGGATTTTTTGTTGATTAAAAGGTAATACTACCATGAAATCCATGGACATCACATCCCATTTTGATTCAATAATACTTTGAGGTTGCAAGGGTCCATCTAGGTGGTGATGCTCAACCTTCACCCATTGTCATTCTAAACATATGGACACATTTAGAACCACATAATTTTTACTTTGACACAAAATAAGATCCATTTTGTGTCAACATAACAAGACATATATCCAACCTATATAATTACAATGAATTACCTAGATCCATGAGCTATTAGATGAATAAGGGCTTCTGATAAGATATTGGTTAACCCATGAGCTATAACTTGTATGAATAAGGGTCTCTGATACTACCTTGGTCGATACATAAACCCTTATATCACTAAGTGATCTTGGTCAAACAATGAGAGATTAGATGACTAGGGAAATATAATAAAATCTTAGTTAGTCAATCCATGATCCCTTGGATGACTAAAGGCATCTATTGCCATATAGATAAAAATATAGTGTGAATAAAAAACTTTGTAAACTAAAGTCAAATAGGCCCTATTTATCCACAATTCTTGTAGATTTATCTTGATCTCCAAGGCCTCTATATTTTTTCTCTTCATGTATTGATCCTCCTTGGAAATAAGTTTGGCATTATTAGCCTAGTCTACTTGAAAGAATGCTCAACTATGGTTTAATTTTTAATGCAATTATGCATCATTTTCATACAATGATACTTAAGTTTCACCTAAATTGAATGACCAATCTCTTGGATATATTATTTTTCATAAGAGCATGGAACAACCCTTTTAAATATCTTCCTCAATAGATTCACATACTTGACTTGCTTCAAAATTCTTATTCTTATTACCTCAAATTTGGACTAGCTTTTCTCAACTTCAAGAATATAGACACATTATAATAAGCATGTTAAATTTCAATATAGACATATTATAAATCTAAATATGTTCTTAAGGATGACACCCGACACGATGGAACATTTTTATATAAAGGGGACTATTATAACCCACCAAAACTATTCAGTGGGGTGTTTGGAGTCATATGATAGCTTGATTTATTATAGTTCAAGCTTGATAGATGTATATAAAATCATAGGTTTGAACCTCCTTACCTCTTTTATAATATGGTTCCATTCAATGGAAGACTTGAGATATAATCTTGTTACTATAATTATATTGCACTAAGGAATTTAATTGGTGGTGAACGAGAGGTGGTTTAAAAGTAATTGGTAAAGAATTCAAATGTTATATTTATATATCTTCTCTTAAAAAAAATGAGGGATAGTATAGATTTCGCTAATATAGAATAGACATAAACCAATCATTTGTGACTTAAGTTAGTTTTGATGATCATTTTCATATCCTTATCTTCAGCATTCCCACTAAAATTCCTTCCAATATTTAGAGTACTTGAGCCTTATGGTAAATTTGAACTAGTTTATGAATATTCCTTTAGCTTAGAAAATTATTGATCCTCAAGTGAGAGAGCTTGGTCCCTAATAGAAGCATTTATTTTAAGACTACCTTTTGAGTATTGTTGTAATATTTCCCTTTTAGGTAAATATCCCAAGGGGTGGATCTCAAAGTTAAGAGTGATCATCTATCCTTGAAATATATTTCATGGAAAAACCTCATGTTAGTAAAAGTTCATCTATCCTTGAATTATATCTCATGAAAAAATTCATGCTAGATAGTAAGACCAAATGGTTTATCGAGTTATAGTCATGCTAAGAAATAAGACCACATAGGATTGATCGCCATAATGAATCATTTCCTTGTCCATATTATGTTAATTGAGAAAATAATTAACATGTGACTACATTAAATGTATTCCCTACTTCCAAATGTGTACCTAATTCTCTACGTTAAATTCATTCCCTAGCAACCTTTCACATCAATGCATAAAGGTAGGTATAAACTTTCATTTTTATCACTTCATTTTGTGCATCAAGGAATTCAAGAATTCAGTACATAGCGTCCATTATCTATAATTTTGTGTTCAATAATCTAATTTACCTAAGAATTTAGAATGTATAATCGATGCCACTAAGGGAGCAAGTTAATATCAATAACCAATAGATCCTTCGCACATAAAGTGATTACAAAGCACCTTACCTAATGATACATATAAAAATATAATTATATCTGTAAATATGTTTAAGATCTAATTAGACATTAAATACAATTAGGTTTTGACCTACTCCAAATGTAAAAAAACAATGCATAAAGAGCTCCAAATGTCAAAAAACATGCATAAAAGAGTTTGAATGCCAATATCATTAAAATCTCAATATTATTAAAATCCCAATTTCATAATATTAGTGTAGGTAATAAAAAATTGGTAATAGTTTACAATAGGTGCCATCAAATTCAAGTGATCATTAGAAATTTGTAGCTTGATTTGTTCCCACTGTGAACCCATTCACTTAAAAACTACCCTCTCACCTACACTTTGATCATTTAAATGATCACTCAGTCATGAATATCTCACTCACATGCACCATGTTTGGTTCCACGTAGCTCACTCAATTGCACTCAAAGGCAAACTCACATATTCACTAACCTAGAAGTGGCATAGATTGAACAATCCTCGATTGTGCCTCTTATCAGGTATGTGTACTAAATATTATTCAATTATTTTTTTAATCTTTTATTTTTTCTTTCATCTTTGTCAACCCTAGCCACAAGAGTGAAACCCTTGCCACCGTTTGAAACCCTCTCCATATGATTAGAACCTTATCCATGATTTGAAAACCTAGAAAAATGAGTGAAACCTTAGTGAACATATGAAGAAAAATAGTCCTTTCATGGCATTCCCTAGAACCCATGTCAAGTCTTAGAAATGGGATAGGTTTGAAAATTGTAGTTGCTAAGAAACATTGTGTGCAGTTTATAAAGTAGTTAGTTTAGGGAATGCTACTTGATTGAGAAAAGAACATGCCTTTTTCATGAAGAACATAGATCATTTTTTCTAATAATTTAAACTCTTCCTCGTTACATATCCAAGGGTCCATTCTTGGTCTTATTCTCATCCCATCCCATATATTCCATACAATCCACTAACCTATCAGAGGAAATGATAGAACCATTGCCTCCCAAATTACAGAAATTACAATAAAATGTTATTCAATTGAGATTGTTTTAGATAGTATCCACTTTAGTTACAATACTAGTTCAAATACCTTATTTTTTATAAAGAAAGTATTATTTCACATTGTTGGAAACTTATTAGTCTTTCTGCTTTTGTACCTAATGGAGTTACTATGACTCATGGTATAGTATCACTTATTTGGGGAGGTTTTTGGACTTCTAGCCTATATGAGGAAGTTTGTTCTCACAATGTTTGCTTAATTTCATTTACTATACATCGAAACAATTCTAATAGTGATGCATGCGTTGTTATATTTCTATTGAATGTGGTGACACCTCATGCTTGAGTTGCATTTATGCAATATGTAGAGGAAACAAAGATCTTTCTAGGTTGTTCTTTAAAATTTATGTCCTTCACTCAAATATTATGTTTTTCTTACCTAGTTTCAAACCATAAATAGTTTAGTGGAGTATTTGCAAGAAAAGAAAACACTCCAATGTACAGGCTTCATACTTTTATCTAGATAGATTGTGGAGACTAGAGAAGTATTATTATTCTTATAAACATATCTATCTTGTTGATATCTTTCTTTTCCACGGAAAAGGTAACATTTTTTTTTCATATAATAATTAAAAACACATTTATGGTTGCTCTTGGCATAGTATATATAAGAGATTTTGTGAATCTTATGTATAAAAAATTTAACAAATATTTTCTCTCTATTATCTATAATGTTCGATAATGTTTTCAAATCAAAAATTAGTCTGGAAAATCTAACCTCCTATCAAAGAACCAACAACTATGTTAGATGCATTTATTCAATAATTCATATAATATGAATTTTTGTGGCTACAATAAAACCGCTTCCTTTAAAAAATTATGAGCATCACAACTTCCATTCCCTAAGATATGAAGAATAGAGTGGGAAGAAAATATTCTATCAATTTCCTTTATGTGTGTGGCCAATGGAAGTAAGGGAAACTATTATTTAGGCATGAACATATCTAAAATGAACTTATCTTGGCTATTGAATGAATTTATTGTACTACCATGTAAATTTGTAGTTGTAGTTGGTTAGAGTAGATATGTCTAAAATGTTCGAGAAATTATCAGAATTCCTCATAGCAAGGTAATTTGACTTAATTGTACTCATTTTGAGATTGATGAGCATCATAGTGATATCACCACCAAATAATGATGTTTCATACCATTTAAAAACAACTATATCGAACTCTAGAATAGTTTCCTCTTTGAGGGGATCCTATGGAAGGGTCGATCGACTTTTCCTCTAGAATAGTATTCTCATCGAGGGGGAGAATGGATAAACATTGGAAAACACTTCCTCAAGGATGGTATTAACATCATGGTGTATCCAATGAAAGGGTTGATAGAACCTTCCTCGAGCATAGTTTTTTCATAGAGAGGGACAACGAGGAAGAGTTGGCCAACCCTTCATCAAGCATAACACTCTTATTTAGGGAAACCTAGAGAAGGATTGATAGACCCTTCCTCCAGCATAGTATTTAAGATAAATAAGTGCATGGGGAGGATTTTATCAACCCTTCCTCCAAATAGTATTCTCATCAATGGGGAGCACAGAGAAGGTTCAACCAACCCTTCCTCAATGATTGTTTTCACATCATGGGGTATATAATGGAAGTGTCCATAAACCCTTACTCAAGCATAGTTTTTGTTTCGAGAGGGATATTAAGGAAGGGTTAACCAACCCTTCCTCAAGCATAGAAATAATGTATATGGGACCCTGGAGAAGGATTGACTAAACCATCCTCCAATATATTATTTCCATCTAGGATTTGTAGAGGTAAGGGTTAGTTGATCCTTTCTCGAGCATAGTATTCTCATCTAGGGGATCACAGAGAAGGGTCAGTTGACCCTTCCTATAACATAGTATTCTCATGGAGGGGGAACATGGAGAAGGATCAACCAACCATTCCTCAAGGATGATATTCATGTTTCTAGGTATCCAATGGAAGGCAAGGTCAACCCTTACTCAAGCATAGTTTCCATGTAGTTGGGGAACCCAAAGAAGGGTTGGAAAATCCTCCAACATGGTTTTCTCATGGATGAGGAGCATTAAGAAATGTCAACTAAACCATTCTCAAGGATGGTATTTGTAGTGTGTGGTATTCAACAGGATGGGTTGTTGGTCCTTCCTTAAACATAATTTTCATGTAGAGGGGGATCTTGAAGAAGGATTAACTGAACCTTCCTTGAGCATAGAAATATCATATAGGGGAACTTGGAGAAGGATGGAACAACCCTTCTTCCATCATATTATGTTCACCAAGGAGGTGCACAAGGAATGGTATACTAACCCTTCTTCTAGCATAGTATTCTCATAAAGGGGGAGCATGAAGAAGGGTCAATCAACCCTTCCTAAAGGACAGTATTCATGTTGCAATATATCTAGTTGGATGGCCCTTAATAAATCATATTTTTTGCATATAGGGGGATCTTGGGGAAGGGTCAACTAATTGTTAACCTCAAAATCCTAAAGTTCTATAGTCTAAGTATTTTCTAGTTTAAATATTTTTAGAAATTAGTTTATTCTAGTTTGTTATGATAAGGACTCCTAGCTTCTATGTAAAGGACACCTATCATACTCATGTGATTATATGATTGTTTGTTATCCTAGATTTTAGTTTGGATTTGAGCTATATAAACAAGCTCCTTCTTCAAGTGAGGTTAAGTAGATTATGATTCTCACTTCTGCTTGTAATTACATTTTCCTTATTAATAAAATTACGTGTCTAAGGACACTTTGTCAACGTGGTATCTTGGAGTTGAAGTATCTCAACATCCTAATAAAATATTTATTAGTCAAACCAATTATGCCACTGAATTGTTAAAGAAATTTGGCATGGAAGATTGTAAACCTTCTCTTACCCCCATGGAGCATAAATTGAAACTTTCAAAATTTCAAGGGGGGGAATTGGTAAACAGTACAAGGTATAGGAAATTGATTGGAAGTCTCATTTATTTGACAAATACTTGACCAGATTTGTCATATTCAGTCAGTATACTTTCAAGGTTTATGCAGGAACCAAGGGAAAGTCACTGGAATTCAGCAAAAAGGGTACTGAGATACATTCAGGGTACAAAAGATTTTGATCTTCTCTACAAAAGAAACAAAACTTTTACACTTGTTGGATATTCAGATGTTAATTTTGTAGGTGACATTGATGATATAACATCCACTTCAGGTTATTTAATGAAAATGGGTTCAGCAACAGTATCTTGGAATTGTAAAAAGCAGACAACAATTGCCAATTGTTCAACAGAGGTAGAGTACATATCATCTTGGGAAGCAACATGTGAGATTGTATGGCTACACAGAATTTTACAGGATCTTGGTGAAACTCAGAAATCACCAACTACTTTATTGATCGATAGTCGATCAGCAATAAAGATGGCCAAGAATCTAGTATTTCATTCAAAGACTAAACATGTCGACACCAAGTACCACTTCATCAGATTGCTCATCATCAAAGACATAATCAAGTCTCAGTTCTATCCATCTAAAGATCAAAGTTCAGATATTTTTACCAAACCTCTTGGTAGAATAAAGTTCACTAAGTTTAGAGATGAACTTGGTATTTGTAAATATGAACTTTCGGATTAAAGGGGGGAATGTTAGCCTCATAATCCTAAAGTGATATAGTCTAAGTATTTTCTAGTTTAAATATTTTTAGAACTTATTTTATCCTAGTTTGTTAGGATAAGGACACCTAGATTCTATGTAAAGGACACCTATCATACTCATGTGATTATGTGATTGGTTGTTCTCCTAGATTTTAGTTTGGATTTGAGCTATATAAACAAGATCCTTATTCAAGTGAGGTTAAGTAGATTATGAGTCCTCACTTCTGCTTGTAATTACATTTTCCTTATTAATAAAATTACGTGTCTGAGGACACTTTGTCAACACTAACCCTTTCTCAAGCATAGAAATCTCATCTATGGGAGCCTAGAGAAATATTGATCGACCCCTCCTCAAGCATAGTATTTATGTCAAGGAAGTGTACATGCAAAGGTTAACCAATCCTTTCTCAATCATAGTATTCGCATCTAGGGGATCACAAGGAAGGGTCAAATGACCCTTCCTCCAAAATTATATTCTCATGGAAGGGGAGCACGGAGAAGGATAGTCAATCCTTCCTTAAGGATCATATTTGTATCACAAGGTATCCAATGGAACGGATGATCAACCATTATTCAAGCATATTTTTCACGTAGAGGGGGATGCTAAGGGAGGATAGACCAACTATTCCTCCATCATAGTACTCTCATGGAGGCAGATCATAGAGAAAGGTAAATCATCCCTTTCTCAAGAATGTTATTCATGTTGTGGTCTATCTAGTGGAAGCGTTATTCGAACCTTCCTAAAGCAAATTTTTTTCATAGAGGGGGTCTTGGGGAAGGCTCATATAACCCTTACTAGAGCATAGCAACATCATCTAGGGGAATATGGAGAAGGATCAGTTGGAAAATCCTCCAACATAGTATTTTTGTCAAGGAGGTGCATGGGGAAGGGTTTACCAACCCTTCCTCCAGCATAGTATTCTCGTTGAGGGGTAGCATTAATAAGGGTCGGTCGACCCTTGCTCAAAAATGGTATTCTCTAGAGGGGAGCATGGAGAAATGTTGGTTGAACCTTCCTCAAGGATGGAATTTTCATCATAGGGTATCCATAAGTTAACCCTTCATCGAGTATAATATTAGTGTCACAAAGGATTCTAGGGAAGTGTTTTCTTAACTTTTATCAAGAATAATATTCACATTAAGGGGGAGCACGGGGAAGGGTTGGCCAGCCCTTCCTTAAGCATAGAATTATCATTGAGGGATAGATCGGTAAAGGGTCAATTAACACTTCCTTGACCATAGTTTTCATGTCGAGGGATAGCCTAGGGAAAGGTCAATAGAACCTTCCTTGAGCATAGTATTTTCATTGTGGGAGGCATAGTTAAGGGTCAGGTGATCCTTCCTCAAGAATAGTATTCTCATCGATGGAGATCCTAGGGAAGGGTCATTTGAAACTTCCTTGACCATAGTATTAGTGTCATGGAGGATTTCTAGGAAGAATCTTCTTGAGCACAGTATATGCATTAAGGGGGAGCATAAGGAAGGGTTGGCCAACCCTTCTGTAACAAAAGTATTATCATTCATGGGAACCCAAGAAAGGGTCAGTTGATTACTCAGTAGTCATAGTATTTTCATCATGGGGGGGCATGAGGAAGGGTTGATAGACCCTTCCTTAAGTATAATATTCGCATTGAAGGAGAGCTCGAGGAAGGGTCGACCAATCCTTTCAAATGCATATTATTAGAGTTAGGGAGGATCTTTTAGAAGTGTTAGCCAACACTTTCTTAAGCATACTATTTGTGTCGAGAGGGATCTCGAGGAAGGGTTGGTTTCCCCTTCCTCAAGTATATTATTTTCATTATGGGGATCACTGAGAAGGGTTGATCAACCCTTCCTCAAGCATATTACTCTCATCGAGGGAGATCTAGAGGAAGGGTCAATCAACCCTTTCTTGAGCATAGTATTGGAATTGTGGAGAATCCCAAAGAAATGTTGGCTAACTATTTATAAAACATAGTATTCACATCAAGTGGGTGCCTAGGGAAGGGTTGTTCAACCTTTCCCTGAGCATAGTATTCTCATTTTGGGGGAGCATGGGGAAGGACTAGCTAACCCTTCCTCAAGTGAAATATTATCGTTGAGGGATATCCTAGAGAAGTGTCGACCAACCCTTCCTCAATCATAGTATTCATGTTGCAAAGAATCAAGAGAAAGGGTCGATTAACCCTTTATTAAGCATAGTATTCATATTGTGGGGAGCCTAGTTAATGTTCAGTTAACCCTTCCTTAAACATATTATTCACGTCACAAAGGATCCAATGGAAGGGTTGGTTGACCTTTTCTCCATCATATTATTCACATCCAGGGAAGCTCGGTGAAGGGTTTCCTAAACCTTCCTCGAGAATAACATTTTCAGTTAGGGAGAGCCCATGGAAGGGTTTCCCAAAATCATAGTATTTAGGTTAGGGGGATATCCCCAGGAAGGGTAGGATGACCCTTTATAAAGCATAGTATTCATGTCAAGGGAGAGCCCAAAAAAGGGTCGACCAACCCTTCCTAAAGCATAGTATTATTATTGTGGGGGAGCATAGGGAAGGGTCGAATGAGCCTTTCTCAAGTATAGTATTCTCATTCTGAGGAGTAGAGGGAAGGGTTTACCAACCCTTACTCAATATTGCTATTTTTCTTCAAGTCATATTTGTTTTCTTGAAGGGGAGTCTGAGGAAGGGTCAACTAACCATTCCTTAAGCATAGTATTAGCATATAATTGTAGCATGTTTATTGGTTGGTTGAACCTTCCTCTATATTTATTTTCCTATCAAAGGGATCCTGAGGAAGGATTGGCCAACCCTTCCTCAAGCATAGTATTCTCATTAAGGGGGGTCTCAAGGAAAGGTTGGCCAACCCTTTCTAAAGCATAGTATTCATGTTGATGGGAATTCTAGGGAAGGGTTAGCCTACCTTTCCTCGAGCTTATTATTTGCCTCAAGGATGATCCCAAGGAAGTGTCCTTTGACACTTCTCAGAGCAAAGTATTATTTTTACTGCACATTGGTGAAGTGTCATTTTATCCTTCATTAAGCATAGTATTTGAGTCTAGTGGTAGCATGGGTAAGGTTTGGTTGACCCTTTTGTATGCATAGTATGCTCATTCTTGGGATCCTAGGGAAAGGTTGGTTGACCCTTCATCGATCTTATTATTTTCCTCAAGGAGGAGTCTGAAGGAAAAGTTTGCCAATAATTTCTCAATAATAATATTCTCATCTCAAATGACCACAAGGAAGTGTCATTGAATTCTTCCTCAAGCATAGTATTAGTGTCTAGTTGTAGCACATTTATTGCCCATTCAACCCTTCCTCTAGTTTGTTTTTCTCCTCAAGAGGAGCTTGGACAAGGTTTGACCAACCCTTATTTGAGCATAGTATTCTCATTAAAGGGGATCTCAAGGAATGGTCAATCGACCCTTCCTCAAGCAATGTATTCTCATCTAGAGGAACCACAGGAAGTGTCAATTGACCCTTCCTAGAGCATCATATTCTCTTCAAGTTCGATCTCATAGAAGAGGCAATCGATCCTTCCTCAAGCATAGTATCCCTATTTAATTTTAGCATGGGGAAGGACTGGTCAACCCTTCCACAAGTATACTATTATTGTCTAAAGGGACTATAGGGAAGTGTCAATTGATTGATCTACAAGCATAATATTTGCATCTATTTGTTGCATATTTAAGGGTCAGTTTCCCTTCCTCTAGATTAGTTTTCCTGTCAAGGGGCACCCAAGGGTTGGCCAACCCTTTCTCGAGCATATATTTCTCATGGGGAGAATGTAGAAGGGATGGCTAACCCTTTCTCAAGAAAAGTATTATTGATTAACAATCTATCAATTTATCTTTTTTTCTCTTATTCATTTTTCCTCCCATTTCTTTTCTAGCAATTTCCTCTCTCATTCTCATCTAGTAATTTTTTCTTTCACTCTTATTAGCAACTTCCTTTTCCATTCATTTTTTTCATTTTCCTAACCTAGTCTTATTTAGAAATTTCCTCTCTGACTCATTTTCTTCTCCCATACTTGTTTAGCAATTTCCTCTTCCATTCATTTTTCCTCTCCTATTTTTTTTTCCTCTCCCATTCTTTTTTAGCAATTTTCACTATTATTCTTATTTAACAATTTCATCTTATATTCCTAATATAAACTTCCTTTTCCATTCTTTTTTTCTCTTTTTTCATCTCCCAAACTTCTTATCAATTTCCTCTCTCATTCATTTTTCTTCTTATATTCTTGTTTAGCAATTTCCTCTTCCATTCCTTTTTCTTCTACCATTATTTTTAAGCAATTTCCTCTTCCCTTCCTTTTTCTTCTACCCTTGTTCTCTTATATTAAAATGAAGAATATATCCATAGAGTTAGAATTTTTTTCATTTTTTTCATTTCTACTCATTGTAATCACTCCCTAAGCACTCTCTCCTTGTTCTGTATGGCTCTCTTTATCACTCTCACTATCACTCTCTCTATCTCTCTCTCTTTCTCTATATCACTCTCTCTATCCCTCTTTCTCATTCTCTCTTCACTCCTTATCACTCTCTCCTATCATTATCTCTATTTTAATTTCTTATCATTCTCTCTATCACTCTCTCCTCTCTCCCTATCACTCTCTCTATCACACTCTCCTCCTTATTGTTGGATAGTTGGTTGTCATTGATGTTGTGGGACAATTAGTTGTCATTGATTTCAATAGCAATGGTTTTCACTGATGTCAACAGATGTGATGGGTGTATTTGGAGAAGTCTATAAAGTGGTCCCCTTATGGTGTAGCTTTAAGCATGGCCCTCATCGAAAGACGCTTTGAATAAGTATACAAGAAGCCCAGAGGTATGGTCATGAAGCTAGAAATTTTTTGAGGAAGAAGGATATGAAGGAAAGTGTAAATGTAGGTAACATACTCATAGATGGATAGTCTTCATCATACAATTTCCAATGGTAGGTGGAACGTCACATAGTTCCTTACAGTTGAGGATTTATGAGGTCATGGATTTGGAAGCCCCGGAGATGGGTTAAGAAGCCCCTAAATAGTTACAAGTCATTAACTAAAGGGTAAAGTGGTTGCAACAAGAAGTCTTAAAGTTAAGGAGAGAAGTTACTTAGAAAAGGTATAAATACACAACAAGAAGCCTCTCATTTATACATTCACTTACACAATTTTAATGATATATTCTAGTGAGCAAGTGATCTATTGGTGAATCTGAAACAGTGAATCTCAGGCAGCGAAAGACTAATGTGAGTGAAAGTTTTTGGATTGCATAGGAGAGAAAGGGTTTTCTATGAAACCCTAATTTGGATGACCCCTACGGGTCAAGCTAATAGTGTCCCATGAGCTACCCTCGTGTGTTGTACGACACTTGTCCTGCAAGGCCCTGTGTGATGCATGGGTTAGTCCCACGAGGCTAAGCCCGAATTGAGGGAAGATGCTAGTACCAGGTTGTTGAGACTAAGGAAGAGCTACAGGTCTGAAATCTCATGTATCAGGTCAGCTATGGGTCTAAAGGTATGTTATTCTATGTGTTTTAAGGCTTGCATCTTGGAAGGTTTGGTACATTCTTGAGGCATGCCATTGTGATTTTTGGTATATGCCTTGAGGCACATATTGGATACTTAGTATATGGTTTGTTGTATGGTATATGCTTGAGGAATATCATGAGTGATATGGCACATGTTTGATGGTATCTCTTGGTACATGGTTTATGAATGTTGGCACATACTTGAGTCACATGGTTTGAGGTATGTCTTGGTTACATGTTGGTGATTTGATGGCCATTCCTTTAGTATATTGTTTGAGGCATTGGTATATGCTTGAGGAACATCTTTGGTGCATGGTGTGAGACATATTTTTGGTACATATATAAGGTGCATTTCTTGGTGATATTGATGCATGGTATGGTACAGGTTATGGTACATGGTTGATGTACATGGTATGGTACAGGTTACAATACATGATTGATGTACGATATATGGTACATGGTTGATGTACTTGGTATGGTACATGGTTGATGCATGGTATGGTATAGGTTATGGTACATGGTTGATGTACATGGTATGGTACAAGTTTCGATACAGGTTTGATGTACATGATATGGTATAGGTTTCGGTACATGGTTGATGTACATGGTATGGTACAATTTTTGGTACATGGTTGATGATTGATGTACATGGTTGATGTATATAGTTGATGATTGATGTACATGGTTGATGTATATAGTTGATGATTGATGTACATGGTTGATGGTTGATGGTTGATGTACATGGTTTGGTGATGGTTTTGGTATCCATGTGAGTGATCATTAGTTACAGGTTGATGTGACAAAGTGATAGTGATTGGTTGATGTGGCAAAGTGACAGTCAGAGGTTGATTCCACAAGTTGGATGATTGGTTGATCATTGGTTACAGGTTGATGTGAAAGTGATAGGTTGGTTGATTTATTAGTGACAGTGGCATTTATAGGTTGATCAGTGGTAGTGACGGTTTGAGTCTACACTTATATTTCATTGTGGGAGGACGGGGAAAGAAAAGGGGGTTGTAGTTGTTGGAGCCGCCTTTGTTTTTTCTAGCCCATCTCAAATTTCATGTCTTAATGCTCGAAATCGAAAGATGGTTTTCGTATTTTCCGTCTGTGGTTTCAAAAAAATTTAAGTCTTATCACGCAGCAGCAATGATTATTGTACTCTCGAGGTGAGTTCTACTTTTCGGCAAAAACTTTTCCCCCTTTTTGTTCTACCTCAGGATTTCACAGGTTGGATCCTATAGATCATGTAGTTCACAAGTCCCGAGCAACGAAACAGCGAAATCTCTTTAAACTTTTACCCCAGGTCAATAACGGGAGTAAAGTTTTCCTAAATCATTATTGACATCATCGGGTTTTCGTGCCTCGACGTTCACTAAATCAAAAAATCTCATTTTCCTATCCCCGATAACCGAAACCATGAAGTTCGTATGTTAGTAACCCATGTCAAAGTTAAAGGAAAAAACTAAGCCATGGTTAAGTTCCGTCGGCAATTCGCCACTCAGCATTTTCTCTTTAAAAAGTTACGTTGTCTAAACCCCGACTCGCGAAGTCACGATAAGGATATGAACATAATTAATTAAACTTTTAATCCGGGTTTATCTTCCGTTTTAATTAAAACGTATTATCGTGATCTCGCGGTTTCGCAGCTCGGTATGCAGAATTCCCGGAAACTTACCTTCGAAGTTCTGAGTCGCGATATGGAAAATATAAATAATTACGTAATTAATTAAGTGCCTAATCATAATTGTGTTTTTATTAACAAAAATCAATCATTGCAATCTCGTGTGTTAGAGGTTCAAAGGGTTAAAGAAAAATTCTCGATACAACGAATACTGAAAGATTAATTAACTTCGGTAAAACTGGATTAATTAAGCCAAATCAGTATCTCCCGTATTTTGATGCTTGCACAGTTTACGAAGCAGTCTTAATCCTTCCTTACGCCCTGACATTTCGAACTGCCAAAATTTATGGCATTTATTAGAAATAAGGCGAATCGACAAATAAAGATCGGGTTTTTATTGCTAAATTTACTTCTAAACATGATTTGATAGATCTTTTCTAAAAAGTACCGAGTTTTTGAATATATATAGAGTTGTTATTCGTTATAATGAATTCATTTCTATATTACGCATAACACACTTTCTCAGCGAGCTAACCTCTGTATGTATACGTATTTTTATCGCAGAAGAGCCAAAGCAGGATCTCCCGTCATGGCCCCGCGAAAAGAATCCAAAGCCAGCGTTGAGGTTTCGGGAAAAGGTTCAGACAACGTTGATGATACTTCACCCCGAAGCATCAACTCAGTCCCGAAATGGTCACTCGTTTCCGATGTTCTGCAGGCCGAATTAGTGGATTATTCTGATGATTCCAGTGACAATGAAAAAGATGACATAACCACTAAATATAAGATCGTCATTCAATCGGGAATGCATAAAGTAGCGGCCAGGCCAAGACTAATCCCTTATTATGATATGGTCCGATGGGCACTAGACCATGTGGACTTACCAACCAGAACCATCATGAATGAGCAGAAGGTCACCATCGGGACTTTCAGGCCTGAACATCTGCAAGACATGTACAAGTTGCCCACAACGTCCGACCTTACATATGATGTCGAATTCTTAGATGAGTTCAAATAGAAGGAATGTGTGCAGTATGAAAAAACCATGTCTAGCTTAATAAGAGATTGGGTTTCTCACCCTGCGAAGTTTAGGGCAAACAGTCATGGTATATATTCAATAGCTTCCATAGAACCACAATACAAGTATGTAGCTATGATGACATGCAGATTATACGGGAGAGAGGACACCTCACATTTCTTTCTTCAATGGGTGCCTCTAATATTTCGAATCGCTGAAGGTTGTTCCTTCGATTGGGTGAAAATGTTGTCTGATAGCTTGACCAGTTGGGTTACAGAGTATCGGGCGCAGAAAGAGAGCGGAAAAATTGCTTAATTTTTTATGTATGCATACATTATGGACGTCGTGTGCTTTCTAACACCATTTCCATTAATGAGCTGGAGTTGGACTCCAGCAGAGGATGATCCTATCCACGTCTATCATGCGAAATTATGGGAAAACAAAGCGGCAGATTTCATGTATGAAATCTTCAACTGGGTGATGGTGCCTCTGCATGTCACTATTTTCGGTCACCCGCCACCCAGGATCTCGAACAGTATAGTGACAAATTTGAGCAGCATAGCTGACTGGTATGTAGAAGCTTAATTCTCATATCTCAGAGTTTTCAGGGCTTATGTTCCCCCGCTTGCATTGCCATTATTCATTCCCGACAAGCTGGCTTGTCGTGAGGTTGCTAGACAAACAGTAATCGGTGGCATCAACAAGGAGCTTAAGGGATACTCGAAGAAGGTATGGCCACATTTTCATGTTCATTTAAATTCATATTCTTTATTAGATTTCGGGCATGCTAAAGTTGAGGCAGCAGCCCTAGAAGACCTAAAGTTGGTCCTTATTGAATACAAGAAGCACGATCTGCAAAGGGTCATGAGTAATCATTTGGCCAGTTGCGGGCTCAAGAGATTTGAGCATGAAAATTCGCCCTCGGATGACATTTTCCGAGGTTCAAGATCTTATGCCGAGATTTTAGCTCGGATCCAAACATTGGCACCTGAAGAGAGGGTCGATGTTCTGAAATTCCAAGAACATAGACGCAGTTGTCTTCCCACAGTATTACGGGGTGAGAGTCCAAGTACAACAGAGGTGAAACAAAAAGATGTCGAAGGCTCCAAGGATGTGACTCTCGATCAAGAAAAACACCAGGACAAGGGAGAGAAAACTAAGAGTCCGAAAGCAGAGATAAAGACTCCCGACCCTCTGAAGAAGCAAAGTCCGGTTACTACTCTGGGACCATCAGCGAAGCAAATCAGAGATCCTATCACATTGATTACTCCCTTGCAGTCAACTCAAGGAAATATTGACGCAGGGTGGATCTTCAATGAAGAGTTGAGGCCTATAAGGGTGGAAGAGCTCCCTCCAAATGAGTTCTTCTTCGATAAGAAAAGAAAGGCAATGGTAAAGAGAGAATTCTACCAGGAAGAGGAATCGACAGTCAAGAAATACAAATTTATGACTGATGGGAAGGACGCAATAGAAATAGCTGGGACGTTAGATGCATATGCCACAATGAACCAATTTTCAGTCGGGGTCTTGAAAAACCAGCTTAAACGAAAAAACTACCTCATCAAGACCCTAGAAGCCAGACTAGCCACAGTAGCAGAGACTGCCAAAGACCAGGCGAGTGTAGGTATAGAGAAAGCAAGGTTGGCCGATAAAAGTGAGATAGAGCTGCTCAAGACTAAGCTTGAACAAGCACAGCTAGTGGTTCGGGATGGTCAGATGCAAGCAAGCCAGCAAAAAGATTTGATTGAACAGTTGTAGGCTAGGGTGGAAATCGCCGAAAGCAAAGTGATAAATATCAGGATGTTTCAATCCCAGGTGATGGAGATTCAGAACAGAGTCTCTGCAGCCCAACAAAATTTACTCGCCAAAGTAGAGGTGATTCGGGACAACTGTTTGCTGGTTAATCAAGTTTTGGAGAATTTATCTAGTAGGGAAAGAGAAGCTGGAGCAACACGGGTTGCCTTTCAAGAGGTTGTGATAGCTACAAACAACAAGGATTCAAGAAGTACTCCCAGGTTTACCATTTCGGAGCAGACCAGAGGAAACATTCTATTGAAAGAATGGGAACACAACATCTCAAAAGGTAAGTTGCGAGCCAAGAGGGTAACGAATTCCTTAAAAGAGGCCTTTAGTTCTATAGATGGTAATCTGCTAGGCATTGATAGCGGAGGTAATGCCAAGGCATTGATTCAAATGAATATGGTAAAAATCTCACTTGATTTAAATGAAAAAGAGGAAAGAGATTCAACCGAGATCTCCCAAGTGACTATGGAGGACATAGTCCAAATAGACAAATGTATGATTAAACCAAGCGCGGAATTATGCACTATCGACATCATAGACAGATAGCTGGAGGACAGGCTGCTGCAATTAGCCCGAGATTGTTACTCTTTTGAAGCCAATTGTCAAGCAGAACCTTCACGGCTGATATCTCGGCTGGTCGAAAGATGTGTCACATGTACCGAGCACGCACGAGGACAAGCTTCCGGCACCAAGTAAAAACAGAGAAGAAGAAACGGAGCGATTTCTCTCCTCCCTTTCATAACTGAAAATTTTGTAATGATTGAGATTATATCTTATTGTAAAACTGTATAAATACACGATAGAAAGAAAGAAAAAGGGCCGTACCTTTTTGTGTCGATTGTATCTCATATTTGTTTCATTTCATATTCGTATCTGATGAATGCTTCACTATAATTTAGTACAACCTCTACTATAGTGAATGAATTTTGGTTTTCTATATTGTTTACTGTTTTTCCTCTGTACCAGCTATCAGCAGGTATAAGACCAGTTAACACTTTCAGAATTCTATATATATTTTATGCTTCATCGGGTTACTTCTTTATATTTTTCTTCTTCTGTTTATACGTGAGATTCTCCCTTGATAGGAGCCTTACTCAATAGACAGCTAAATGTTTTCTCCCACCTCACACATTTTATTAAAATATAACCCAGTTATGGGAAAGAGCCTCTGATTTGCATTCCTTTTTCATTCCTGAAATCGTAAACTCTCTTTTAAATGATCGAATTGAGACAACACTTAATTTCCCTCTAAATTTTTCTTATTTTACTGTTCCTCCATGACTGTCCCTGTACCAACTCAGCCCAATATCGAACCCGGATTATCAAATCAAACGCACATAGTCGTAAACCTTTTCGATACCATTCCTAAAACCGCCACTACCCGGGTTGAACTCAAACGTTCATGGGCAGCGATTGAACAGGATATAAACATTCAGGAACAGTTGGAAGCTAGACAACGCCAACGCCGAAATCTTCTGTAGTTTCCCTTGCCGAAGGTTGACGTTTCTCTCTTCTCTACCCTTTACCCACTTTCGGATGCCTAGACATTGTACTTCTAAGACTTAAGTACATACTCTGGAACAACATCTTTTTGGAGCCATTGCCGGGGACCGAAGTTACAAAATCTTTTTCCCTGGGAAAACGAATTTTGTTTTTCATTGAAAGTGTTACCCTTTGATAATGAACAAAGAGTACACACCTTTTTAAGGCTTTTCAATCTTTCACTTGGCGACTCCACAAATAATAAACTAGCATCCGGTCGAAGGAATACCAGACAAAACTCGAATGGTAAGCAGATCACACCCATTACCGATCCCGAGAAGATTCTAAAGGCAAGAGGCTCTCTTAATCCAACTGCTGCAGTCTATAAGCTTAAACCCCCACAACGGAAGACTAAGAGTTCTTATGAACCTTCCACTTCACACAGTCCTCTCTTTGATACTAAAGATCTAACATCAAACTGCTCTGAAGTTAGGAGTGAGATTCATCCGACAATTCCCTTAGTACACAAAGGAAAGGGCCCTCTTGAAAGTTCGTCGGAAATTGACATACCATCTTTCCTTCAGTTAAATTTCCTGACCTCACCTAATTCTGAAGAGTGTGTTACACATTTGGTTTCCACACCCGTCGGTTCTCCTGATTTCATCTCTTGCAAATCTGAGGAACCAAGTCCTCGTGTTCCTTATCTTTCATTATCGGATTTTCCTCTTCACGAAGAAATTAAAGATCCACTTTTAATTTTATGAAACCCCCTTTACGACTTTCCACTAATAACGATGGCAGCCGCCGGAGGAGGAGGTGGAGGGTTTATAGGAGGAGGTGTAGGGTTTATCGGAGGAGGAGGGGGAGGAGCTCCTGTAGGAGGCGCTGGAGGCCAAGGGTCTGCCCTCCCTCCTAGAGTGTTTGCTAAAGTTGCAGGAAGATATGCTCCCTTGGTATTTCCCGTTCCTCTGCACGACCTTCCTGAAAATTATATAAAAAAAATTCCAAAATTCACTGGGGAAGGAGATCTGACTGCAGCCGAACATATTAATTTATTTGATCAATTCGCAGACATCCTAGGTATCAAGCATGAGGATGTATATTCGAGGCTTCTTGTCCAAACCTTCGAAGGCCAGGCCCGAACTTCGTTTCGGAGCCTACCTGTAGCATCTATCTTGTCTTATGACACATTGGAAGATGCTTTCCTCAGACAATGGGGCGAGAGAAAATACCACCTATATTATTTAACCGAATTTGGGTCTTTACGAAAAAAGAATTCAGAAATAGTTATGGAGTTTATTCAAAGATTCAACAAACTGTATAATAAAATCCTAGCCGAGGTTAAACCATCCCAACCTGTGGCCAAAGTAACTTTCGCAGGGGCTTTCGAACCGGATTTTGCACTCCTTTTGTGAGAAAGAAGGGGAGCCACCCTAAACAGAATGCAGGATGATGCTGTAGAAATTGATTCTAATATGATGGCTTCTGGCAAGCTTAAATCTAAAGTAGAAATATGAAACCGAGAAACTAAACGCTTTAGAGAACAAGCAGGTCCGGCAGGGCCTATTAGATCCACAGATGATAGGGTAGACGATATGGCCAGAGTAATTAAAGAACTGTCTAATAAAATATCCAAAATGGAGCTCGAACAGGACAAAGTTGATTCTTTCCCCAAAAATGATTTCAAGAGGAACCCCAACCCCCCGAACCAGCAAAGACACATAAAAAATGAAGATCAAAAAATACAAGCTCCCTTAAAGAGCGAAAATTTTATAGGAGCGAACGATCTCCAAGCTTTCGGAGATTCGGATAATGATGTCACGAACTTCGATGATGACTACACACAATCGTATCTGACTAGAGAAGATTATGAGAAATATCTAAACACTCAACAACCGTCAATTAAGGGCAAAGAAAGTGATCATACTGACATTTGTGGCTCTCAGCAAGAAACTAAAATGATAATGGATAAAATCCAACCTAAGTACAACTTAAGATCTAAGAGTAATCCCATCTCAACTACTCAACCCAAGAAAATCCTCCAAAGAGGTCAAAATTATGAGCCTACTCCGGAAGATACCTTATTACCCAATAGCAAAACGAAAGTATTAAGCACACAAGAGTCTGAAGTGGGAAAAGTTGAAACCCAAGCACAAGGAACCGAAACAGCTAATAAAATTACACCTTCAACCAAGACCATGAGTAATAAAGCGGTCCAGATGAATAAGTTGGAAAGGAAGGATTCAAAAGTCTCAACTAAAGAAATAGACAAGGTGAGTGGAGCTTTCAGTTTTGAAAATGAGATAAATAAAATTAAGATACCAATCCCTCTGGTAGAATTAGCAAAAAACCTCGTTTATCGGAAGCAAATTACCAAAGTGATGGGTGTCTCAGAGCTAGAAAGCCAGTCTGACATTTTAAACCTAGAAGATGACAAACCTAACATCACTTTTGGTCCACATTTTGAAGGAGCCAAAGACACTATTGCTCCCTTTTATATCACTTTAAATGTATATGATCAATTGCTACATAATTGCATGTTAGACTCTGGAGCCTCCCATAATGTTATGCCTAAGATTATCATGGACAAATTGGGTCTTCAGATCACCAGACCTTATGGAGATATTTACTCTTTTGACTCGAGAAGGGTTAAGTGTATGGGAATGATAAAGGACTTAGTAGTTACCCTAGCACAGGTCTTGGTTAAGAGTATCTTGATGGATGTGGTTATTGTTGATATTCCCCCTAAGTATGGCTTACTATTGTCTAGGTCATGGGGAGCCAAGCTGGGGGATTCTCTTCAATTGGATATGACATTCTCCATAATTCCTGTGTTTGGTGGGAAATTTACTCGGCCGTACAGAGAAACGAGATTAGCATATACAGTGAGCGATCCTCAAAACCCGAACAATTTCCCTTTATACATTGCGAATCAAGATTTAGGAAATTGTATCTTGTCTTTTGATGATGGTTTAGATGGTTGCCCGGAGGAAAACGATATAGAGCAAGAAGAGTCAAGTTACATGACAGAGGATCTGTGTAGCACCGGTGTCTGGAAAATGTATTTTGACGGTGCCTCATCTTGTGAAGGGGCTGGTGCAGGAGTGCTTTTAGTGGCTCCCAAAGGAAAGTTCGTTGTTCCTTTTTCTTACAGACTGCAGTGGGATATAGATTATACTAACAACGTCTGTGAATACGAAGCATTGGTCTTAGGATTAGAGGCTACCAAGAAGTTAAAAATAAATAACTTAGAGGTATACGGAGATGCAGAGTTAATAGTCAAACAGATAAATCGACAGTACCAAGCAAAGCATCCCAAATTAAGATCATACAGGAATTGTGCCTGGGATCTGATGGAAAACTTTTTCTTGTCCATAAATGTCCACTTCATCCCACGCGCAGAGAACTTACATGTTGATGCATTAGCTAAAGCAGCTTCAACCTTCTCTCCTCCCATGAATTTCAAACTGAAGTATCACATAGAGATCAGACACAGACCATCTATACTAGACAATATCTAGCACTGGCAGGTTTTTGAGGATGACGAACAAATTAAGAAGTTTCTTGAAGCAGTAGGCGAATTTTCTGAAACTCATGCAAACCAAGAAAATCAAAACGACCCGATATGGATCATGCAAGAAGGGGAGGATCCTAAATCTTTCTGAGACAAAATCTCAGATCATCGCATGTTGGTCCTTAAAAACAACCAGATTCCTAAAGGATTGACTCCTCTGGAAAGACTTTTTGATCAAAACGACACACCTGTGAAATCTGCCTTACAACACCAACCAGAAGAAGTGGAGGACTGTGATATAGGAACAAAAGAAGAATCCAGGATGGTAAAAATATCCAAGTTCATCCCTCCCAAAATAAAAAGTAAGTATAAAGACCTACTCAGACAGTATAAGGATGTTTTTTCCTGGTCTTATGATGAGTTAAAGACATACGACACTTCCGTAATTGATCACAAGATACCTCTAAAGCCTGGGGTCAAACCATTTAGGAAAAAGCTTAGACAGATCAACCCCATTTTGTTACCAGTGATCAAAAAAGAAGTTAAGAAGCTTTTAGACACAAAAATAATAGTACCTCTGAGATATTCATACTGGGTAGCAAACCTGGTCCGGTCAGGAAAAATAATGGGGAAATCAGATTGTGTGTGGATTTCAGAAATCTGAATAAGTCATCTCTTAAGGACAACTATCCATTGCCCAAAATGGACCATGTGCTAGAAAAGGTAGTTGGAGCCAATCGAATGTCTATGATTGACAGGTTCTCTGGTTATAATCAAATCGCCATGAATGAACAAGATAGAGAAAAAATCGCTTTCACCACACCATGGGGTACGCTCATGTATGATAAAATGCCTTTTGGTTTGATGAATGCAGGGGCCACATTCCAGCGCGCTATGGACATCGCTTTCATCGGTGAAAGGGATAAGTTCATAGTCATTTATCTTGACGATTTGATGGTTTTCTCTAAAACCGACGAAGAACACTTGATACATCTTAAACAGACTTTCAAAAATTGCTGCAGGTTTGGTCTATCTTTAAATCCAAAGAAATCAAATTTCGCCATGCGGGAAGGTAAGCTTCTGGGTCATATCGTATCTAGGGATGGAATCGGGATTGATCCTAAGAGGATTGAAGCGATAGATACTATAAATATTCCCAGAAATGTAAAAGAAATTCAATATTTCTTAGGTAAAATAAGTTTTTTACGAAGATTTATCCTGAATTTCGCTGAGATTGTAAAATTGATCATAGGTATGTTGAAAAAGGACAACGAAGTAAAATGGACAACCGAGGCCAAAGCATCATTCTGTAGTGACCGCAATTGTAAAGACATTTATATATTCGTAAAGACCAGATTCGTAAAGACACTTATATTTCTACCAATTTACTTAATTTCTGTAATCTTTTAAGAAGTATAATTTTCAAAATTTCAAAACTATCTCCATACTTACGTAAATAAAATTTGGCAATAAATATTAAATTTAAGTAAACAATTCACAATTTTGAGTTTAAATACCTGTCTCTGATGCTACTATCTACAGCAGCTTGAATCTTCGCTTGAGCCTTCGCTTGAACCTGCTCCTTAACACACCCCAAAACCAGCCACCCTACCGACCAGTACGCCTGGCCCTAGGACATCTATGGACGTCCTAGCCCTCCGAGCCCAAAACCCCTCAGCCTCGGTGCACTGTAAATCCCACTGTCCAATAACTCTGTCCCAATGCTTCAAAATCTCACTCATGTCGAATGCATGAATCAATCCCTCCAAAAATGAATAAATCCTCCCCCTCCATGGTCCTTCTTCCTCCCTTATGCCTCCTTCACCGCCCTCGCATCTCCCCCCACCAAACCTTATCCATACATTTATATCTATTTAATGGTCGTATCCTTTACTTAATGTTCCTTTTACGTATGGGTTACGTTATCCCTTATGGGATACGTAACCCCATTTAAACTTATTTTATTTTCCCTCATTTGCTTAATACATAATTAATCAATTATTTAATTAATAATCAATTAATCACTAACCATTAGTTTAATACTTAATCATTTAATGTCTTATTTAATAATTACTCATTCATGAACCCTTAATCAAGGAGTTAATCATACTTCAGCTAATTATAATCAAAATAATTAATTAATAACTTATAATTAATTAAGGTTATATAATAATTAATTATAATTTAGCTAATGTTTAGGATTATTTATGAAATTATTCATAGTAA
>ML811342.1:54149-92250 GCA_009831015.1 Picea engelmannii
TTAATCATACTTCAGCTAATTATAATCAAAATAATTAATTAATAACTTATAATTAATTAAGGTTATATAATAATTAATTATAATTTAGCTAATGTTTAGGATTATTTATGAAATTATTCATAGTAATAAGAAAAGGGTCATTACACATTCGCACTTATTAATAAAGTCATAAGCAAGGCACCTGTGTTAGCGAGCCCCGACTATCTAAAAGATTTTCTTATTTTCTCATTTGCCTCCGAACACACTATCGCCGCAGTGCTCCTACAAAGGAACGAAGAAGGTTTCGAACAACCAATCACCTTTTTCAGAAAGAGCCTTAGAGACGTAGAACTGAAGTATGATATAATAGAAAAACAAGTGATCCAGAATCGAATCCAGGAGCCTGACAGGGCTCAAAAAGGCTCAAAATGAAAGTGCTCAGAATCCGATGAAACTAGCACCATTGTGTCTGTCTCGTCTTCCTGATTCTGGCCATATATTTACTTCGTCAAACGGGCTTCGTATGTGAAATATATCGCATTATGTCTGAAAACCCAAACAGGTAAAAAAATGGGTGACTTTACAGTCCGTACAGTGCCACGTGGCAGGCTGACTATACATGTCGTACGACCGTACATCTGATGTGGCAGCTTCTGGTGACGACACATGGCAGGTGATGTAGCGTATGATGGGTACAGTTGGACCAGTCAAAGGGTGACATGTGTCACCACTGTAAGGGTGACATGTGGCACAGGCTGATGTGGCAGGGATGACGTCAGCAGGCTGAATGGGAAGGTACGGTGACAGGTGGCAGGGCACATGGAAGATACATGGACGAATCAACATTTGACACTTTGCATTCCTCTATTGGTTGTTGAGGTGCCATGTGGCCCAGTCATGGGCTTCCACGTGGCACCCTCTGGTTGGCTTTCGGCGTTGTGTAAAATGTTGGGGTCTCCACCGGAATCGAACCCCCGACCTCCTCCGGGCTGTGGACTGGCAGGACCGGGCTAACCACCCACCCCACGGGTGTTTCTTAATAACTATATGGCAATGTATATATTTAAGTTTAAACAAAGTTCCAATCAGGGTCGGAAAGGGCTAGGGCTTAGCCCCAGCCCGTGGTCTATTCATATGCCTTACCATAGAACCAATCGACGGCAGGTGTATTAACATGTCATATGGCCCGACGCTTGGCAGATAGAGTCGGCCCTCGGATCTCGGGCGAATCCCACAGGACCAGGAGCTTCCACCAAAGTTGGGTGCGAGGGTTAGTTTGTTAACCATCGGTCCTATGCCCGCGCCACAAGACTGAGAGTTAAGGACTCCATTTGAGGGCCAGCGCGTAGGGGTTAGCCACAGAGCACGTGGAGCGTGCCCATATGACCAGGAGCGTGCGTCGAAGGGGGATGCGCCCAAATATTCATAAAAGGTGGATTTTTGTTATATAGTTCTGATTTTTACTTGATATTATGCCTGTATTAATGGATTTTCTCCATTTTTGGGAGATATTGGACATTTTTGGAGCCCAAATTTTGGGAGGAAGTTGGGGATGGATAACCAACTTTGGATCTATAAAAACCAGGCTTGTTTGAGGCCATGGAGGATAGTCAGAGCAGAGTTATGCTGAAGGGAAGCCAAGCCAAAGCCATTTTTATGCAGAGAAGTTATTGAGGAGTAGATGCTTGCGGGCCATTTATGGGAGATCCGGACATCCGTTTTGCGTGCCGTTTTCTTTGATGGGTTCTAGAGATCTGGAAGAACATGACCAGATCAGTCTTGTAGCTAATTGGCACTGTTTTGATGTACTTTTGAGCTTTTGAATAGAAATAAAGAAGCCTCCCCCACAGAGACAAAGGCCCGGAGACGTAGGCAACGTTGTGCCAAACTCTGTTATCAATTCTCGTGTTATGATTTGTTGTTTATTATTTCATTTCAGATCTGAAAATGTGTATATGGCTATCATAATTCCTCTCTTTTCCTCATTCTTTCATTAAGCTTCTTAAAAGGGTTAATTAACACATGCAATTTAAAACTCAACCATAGTCATTAAAAGATCCAACGGATCAACAAGTGTACGCCATGGTAAAAGCATTAAAGGCATTCAGAACATATGTACTACAATCAAAGATAATTGCGTACATACCTACCAGTTCTGTGAAAGATATTTTGGTACAACCAGACAGCGATGGAAAAAGAGGGCAATGGCTCCCCAAAATCCAAGAATTTGATCTGGAAGTCAAACCGACCAAATTGATAAAAGAGCAAGGCCTGGCCAAAATCTCAGCTGAGTCGAATTTCAAAGCCCTAGATATCAATTGCCTACAGGAAGGCGACAAAGACACGAACCTAAACGAGCTGAATGAGGAAATAGGTCCAAACAATATCGAAGAGAAGTTCATATCATCAGGCTGGTACAGGGACATAGTGTCATATTTGTTAACTCTAAAATGCCCAAATGAGCTATCACCATCAAAAGCCAGGACTTTAAAACTTCATGCGGTTAAATATTGTATCGCCGAAATCATCTATATTGGAAAGATCCACTCAGTTTCCTGTTAGTCTGTTTAGTCGAATCGGAAACTCAGCGGGTTATAGACGAATTTCATGAGGGAGTCTGTGGGGGGCATCACGCTTGGAGAGCTATGGCTTACAAAATTCTAAGGGCTGGGTACTACTGGCCAAAACTTTTCTCGGACATTAATGCCAAAGTTTGAGCCTGCAACCCTTGTCAACTATTTGCAGGTAAACAAAATCTCCCGACACTGCCTTTAGTTCCAGTCAAAGTTGAAGCCCCATTTCAGCAATGGGATATAGACTTCATAGGCGAGATTAATCCCCATTCCAATGCTCAACACAAGTGGATCTTAACCGCAACATATTACTTTACTAAGTGGGTGGAAGCCATTCCAACCAAAAGGGTGACAGACTCGATGGTAATCGATTTCTTAGAAGACAACATTTTTTCTAGATTTGGTTGCCCCCGAAAGATAGTTACAGACAATGCCCAAGCTTTTAAATCTATGGCTATGATCAGCTTTTGTCAAAAGTATAACATTGTTCTTGGTCATTCCACAGCGAATTACCCCCAGGGAAATGGATTGGCCGAGTCATCTAACAAGATCCTGGTAAATATAATCAAGAAAGTATTGGATGAAAACAAAAGGTCTTGGCATGTACACTTAAAATATGCATTGTGGGCGAATCGCATAAGCACAAAAAGGTCTATCGGCATTTCACCTTTTCAGATCGTATATGGGACAGATGTTGTGCTACCTATAAACCTAGAGCCTCCAGTGATGAAGTTATGGCAAGATCAAAATGAAGAACCCAATCATGTCACCAGGAGAATAAATCAGTTGATTGAATTTCAACAGCATAGGGTCGAAATAGATCAAAAGATGCAGAAATACCAAGATGACATGAAGGAATTATTTGACCGCAGAGCAAAGGACAGATATTTCCTCCCAGGTGATTTAGTATTAAGGTGGGATGCAAGAAAGGAGGAAGAAACAAAACACAGTAAATTTGACCACCTCTGGTATGGGCCATTCAGAGTCTCGGCTCTGGAGGGAAAAAATTCTTTCCTACTGAAAAATATAGACAGTGAAATCCTCAACGCCCCTATCAACGGGCGTTACCTGAAGCATTATATGACGTAACAGTCGACTAAAAAAAAAAATTGTATACTTATATATATACTTTGTATACATATATATATTACATTTAGGCATTTCTTTTTTTATTTTCTTTTTCTTTCATGAACTTTTGACACCTTTCGGGTAGCCCTGATAACCTTGTATTTGCCTCTTACAGGATTCCAGCTGCACACAAAACAAACAGGAGGAGTAAACCAAAATTTGGTGTCAAAAATAAATCGGCTTAGACAGGTGATACCTAAGATTTTGATATTTTGCAAAGAATTTGAAACGAAAAGGTTAAAAAAGGACATGTTCTAAAAGACTATTAAATAAAATCGAGGTAACCTCATTCAAACAGCAATATTGGCTGAACTGATAAATGACAGAGTCATTTCTTTGTTTAATCGTCTATAAAAAATTAAGGCAAATTAAATGATTCACCCAAATTAAAAGCAGTCAGTCAAAGTAACGTATCTCTGAAAAATATCTACAAGAGTCATTTTTGAATTTTTGACCTCTGTATTTTCAGTCCGTAAGTCACTACCTGTCACCCTTTTCTATCTTCGGGTTTACCTTTTAAAAAGTCAGCATCTTTCCGTTTCGCATAAGAAGGGATAAGAGTTTTCATTTCAACCTCATGAGCTTCAAAGTAGATTGTGGAAAGAAAGCGGGTCTTCACAACTCCTCAATCCCCTGCTAAACGAAGGGACACTTAAAGTGATCCTAACTTTCCTAGGTTTTTCAACAATATCGGAGGATGGAGGCTTGCTCAAATAGAATGCCCTAAGAAAGTTATTTTCCCTTTTTCCCTGAGAACGAAGGTGTTGTGAAGGTCAAGGGAAGGTTGGTATCGAGTAATCAAAGTAATTTGATAGACCTATAATGCAAAATATTACACAGATATCAGCCCTGAACAAACTGATTGCCCCCATCTTCGCACTCTAAAAAGCAAATTATAAGACAGGTGGTGAAAGGAAATTCAGAAATGATTTCCCCCACCTAGTCCAAGAGATGATGAAAGGAAATTCAGAAATGATTGCCCTCGTCTGAGCATTTAAATGCATAAATATATTCCGAAGTGGTGAAAGGAAATTCAGTAAAAGGGGCCAGATAACTTCACTGGGGTACTGAACAGGCTCGCTGGTAGTGAAGAAATATCTGAGATATCTATAAGGCTATTATACATGAATATCACTCTACTCTGGTAACCAATTCTTTTACAAAACCTGATCTACATCCCAAGTTCAGACGGGACTTCCCAATTAAAAACATATAATCTTCTTCTTTTGATGCAAGCTGATAGCCACAAGATCTGTTGGGTCTCCTAAAACTGTTTTGATTGTCTTAAGGAAGATCTGAATTTAGTAACAGGAAAGAGAAATTCGTGAAAGGGACTACGGCTAAGTTTAAAAAGAGTATTTGAGTTTGAAAATCTTTTCAAGGTAAAAAATGAAGTCTCTTTCCCCCTTCGATACCCTGTTCTCAGGAACCTTTTCGCCTGATTTAAGCCATTGACTCCATTTACCCAATATTGGCATGTGGTCTACTATTCTTCACGTCTTATAAGAAAATGGGATCCCTAGTTGGAGCCTATGTTGGAGCCGCCTTTGCTTTTTCTAGCCTGTCTCAAATTTCATGTCTTAATGCTCGAAATCGAAAGATGGTTTTCGTATTT
This sequence comes from Picea engelmannii, assembly GCA_009831015.1. NCBI lineage: Eukaryota > Viridiplantae > Streptophyta > Pinopsida > Pinales > Pinaceae > Picea > Picea engelmannii. The sequence continues at coordinate 59,445 of ML811342.1, forward strand.
TCCATCTGTGGTTTCAAAATTTATGAAGTATTATCATGCAGTAGAGATGATTATTGTACTCTTGAGGTGATTTCTACTTTTCGGCAAAAACTTTTCCCCCTTTTTGTTCTACCTCGGGATTTCGTGGGTTGGATCCTATAGATCACATAGTTCACAAGTCCCGAGCAATGAAACAGCAAAATCGCTTTAAAATTTTACCCCTAGTCAGTAACGGGAGTAAATTTTTCCTAAATCACGATTGACATCATTGGGTTTTCACGCCTTAGCGTTCACTAAATCCAAAACTCTCATTGTCGTATCCCCGATAGCCGAAACCATGAAGTCCGTATGTTAGTAACCCGTGTCAAAGTTAAAGGAAAAAACTAAGCCATGGTTCAGTTTCGTCGGCAATTCGCCACTCGGAATTTTCTCTTTAAAAAGTTACATTGTCTAAACCCCGACTCGCGAAGTCACGATAAGGATATGAACATAATTAATTAAACTTTTAATCCGGGTTTATCTTCCCTTTTAATTAAAATGTATTATCGTGATCTTGCGGTTTCGCAGCTCGGTATGCAAAATTCCCGGAAACTTACCTTCGAAGTTCTGAGTCGCGATATGGAGAATATAAAAAATTACGTAATTAATTAAGTGCCTAATCATAATTGCATTTTTATTAACCAAAATCAATCATCGCAATCTCAGGTGTTAGAGGTTTAAAGGGTTAAATCAAAATTCCCGATACAACGAATACCGAAAGATTAATTAACTTCAGTAAAACCGGATTAATTAAGCCAAACTAGTATCTTCTGTATTTTGATGCTTGCACAGTTTACGAAGTAGTCTTAATCCTTCCTTACGCCAACTGACATTTCGAACCGCCAAAATTTATGGCATTAATTAGAAATAAGGCGAATCGACAAATAAAGATCGGGTTTTTATTGCTAAATTTACTTCTAAACATGATTTGACAAATCTGTTCTAAAAAGTATCGAGTTTTCGAATATATATAGAGCTGTTATTCGTTATAACAAATTCATTTCTATATTACGCAAAACACACTTTCTTAGCGAGCTAACCTCTGTATGTATACGTATTTTTATCGCAGAAGAGCCAAAGCAGGATCTCCCATCATGACCTCGCAAAAATCATCCAAAGCCAACGTTGAGGTTTCGGGACAAGGTTCAAACAACATCATTGATACTTCACCCCAAAGAATCGAATCTATCCCGAACTGGTCGTTCATTTCCGATGTTCTGCAGGCCGAATTAGTGGATTATTCTGATGATTCCAATGACAATGAAAAAGACGACATAACCACTAAATATAAGATCGTCATTCAATCGAGAATGCATAAAGTAGCGGCCAGGCCATGACTACTCCCCTATTATGATATGGTCTGATGGGCATTAGACCATGTGGACTTACCAACCAGAACCATCATGAATGAGCAGAAGGTCACCATCGGGACTTTCAGGCCTGAACATCTGCAAGCCATGTACAAGCTGCCCACAGCGTCCAACCTTACATATGATGTTGAATTCTTAGATGAGTTCAAACAGAAGGAATGTGTGCAGTATGACAAAACCATGTCTAGCTTAATAAGAGATTGGGTTTTGCACCCTGTGAAGTTCAGGGCAGACAGTCATGGTATATATTCAATAGCTTCCTTAGAACCACAGTACAAGTATGTAGCTATGATGACATGCAGATTATACGGGAGAGAGGACATCTCACATTTCTTTCTTCAATGGGTGCCTCTAATATTTTGAGTCACTGAAGGTTGTTCCTTCGACTGGGCGAAAATGTTGTTTGATAGCTTGACCAGTCGGGTTACAGAGTATCGGGCGCAAAAAGAGAGCGAAAAAATTGCTTAATTTTTTATGTCTGCATACATTATGGACATTGTGTGCTTTCTAACACCATTTCCATTAATGAGCTGGAGTTGGACTCCAGCAGAGGACGAGCCTATCCACCTCTATCATGCGAAATTATGAGAAAACAAAGCAGCAGATTTCGTGTATGAAATCTTCAATTGGGTGATGGTGCCTCTGCATGTCACTATTTTCGGTCACCCGCCACCCAGGATCTTGGACAGTATAGTGACGAATTTGAGAAACATAGTTGATTGGTATGTAGAAGTCGAATTCTCATATCTTAGAGTTTTCGGGGCTTCTATTCCCCCGCATGCATTGTCACTATTCATTCTCGACAAGCTGGCTTGTCGTGAGGTTACTAGACAAACAGTAATCGGTGGCATCAGCAAGGAGCTTAAGGGATACTCGAAGAAGGTATGGCCACCTTTTCCTGTTCATTTAAATTCATATTCTTTATTAGATTTCGGGCATGCTAAAGCTAAGGCAGCAGCCCTGGAAGACCTAAAGTTGGTCCTTATTGAATACAAGAAGCACGATCCGCAAAGGGTCATGAGTAATCATTTGGCCAGTTGTGGGCTCAAGAGATTTGAGCAAAAAAATTCACCCTCGAATGACATTTTCCGAGGCGCAAGATCTTATGCCGAGATTTTAGCTCGGATCCAAACATTGGCACCTGAAGAGAGGGATGATGTTCTGAAATTCCAAGAACATAGACGCAGTTGTCTTCCCGCAGTATTACGGGGTGAGAGTCCGAGTACAGCAGAGGTGAAACAAAAAGATGTCGAAGGCTGCAAGGATGCGACTCCTGGTCAAGAAAAACACCAGGACGAGGGAGAGAAAACTAAGAGTCTGAAAGCAGAGATAAAGACTCCCGACCCTCCGAAGAAGCAGAGTCTGATTACTACTCCGAGACCATCAACAAAGCAAATCGGAGATCCTATCACATCGGTTACTCCCTTGCAGTCAACTAAGGGAAATATTGATGCAGGGTGGATCTTCAATGAAGAGTTGAGGCCTATAAGGGTGGAAGAGATCCCTCCAAATGAGTTCTTCTTCGATAAGAAAAGAAAGGCAGTGGTAAAGAGAGAGTTCTACCAAGAAGAGGAATCGACAGTCAAGAAATACAAAGTTATGGCTGATGGGAAGGACAAGAAGAATGAACAGTTCGCAACAGAAATAGCTGGGACATTAGATGCATATGCCACAGTGAACCAATTTTCAGTCGAGGTCTTGAAAAACCAGCTTAAATGAAAAAACCGCCTCATCAAGACCCTAGAAGCTAGACTAGCCACACCAGCGGAGACTACCAAAGACCAGGCAAGCGTAGGTATAGAGCAAGCAAGGTTGACTGATAAAATTTAGATAGAGCTACTCAAGACTAAGCTCGAACAAGCACAGCTGGTGGTTCGGGATGGTCAGATGCAAGCGAGCTAGCAAAAATATTTGATCGAACAGCTGCAGGCTAGGGTGGAAATCGCTGAAAGCAAAGTGATAAATATCAGGATGTTTCAATCCCAGGCGATGGAGATTCGGAGCAGAGTCTTTGCGGCCCAACGAAATTTACTCGCCAAAGTAGAGGTGATTCGGGACAACTGTTTGCTGGTTAATCAAGTTTTGGAGAATTTATCTGCTAGGGAAAGAGAAGTTGGAGCAGCACGAGTCGCCTTTCAAGAGGTTGTGATAGCTACAAACAATAGGGATTCAGGAAGTACTCCCAGGTTTAACATTTTGGAGCAGACCAGAGGAAACATTCTATTGAAAGAATGGGAATACAGCATCTCGGAAGGTAAGTTGTGAGCCAAGAGGGTAACGAATTCCTTAGAAGAGGCCTTTAGTTCTATAGATGGTAATCTACTAGGCATTGATAGCGGAGGTAATGCCGAGGCATTGATTCAAATGAATATGGAAAAAATCTCGCTTGATTTAAATGAAAAAGAGGAAAGAGATTCAGTCGAGATCTCCCAAGTGACTATGGCGGACATAGTCCAAATAGACAAATGTATGATTAAACCAAGCGCGCAATAGATTCTGGTGTATTGTGTATCTGATGTGATATTGTTGAATTGTACTGCTTATGGTTATATACTCATGATATATTGAATGCAATCATAAATTATATAATGTTGATAAATTTGAAGATTATATATTATGATTGAAAGTGGTAAAAAGTGCTCATACTAATTCACCCCCTCCCTCTCAGTACTCCAACACTTATTATTCTCACTCCCTTAACATATATATCTACCCAATTTTGTTAGACATATAGCAGAACATCAAAGGAAATTAACCTACGATTGAATAGATCAGAAGATATTGGTGGAGATAGATGCAATTATACTAAAAAATCTAAAGGTATTAGAATTCAATGCAATATACAATTTAAACTTTTAACTCAATTCACCTCTACAAATCATTGTCACATATGATGGCTTCCTTCTTGTATATCTACTTTTGTGTCTCTTGCAATATTTTGGTATATATAAAATCCAATGGTTCTCAATAATCATATTTGAGCTATATCTTACAGTGATGTGTTTTTCATTATTTTTTAAATTGTATTTTCACTAATCAATTTATCTTTTAATATTATACTTTATTAAGTATTAAGTATGATGTTGAATTTCATTTTATAAATTTGAATTTAATGAATCAAATCGAATATGTATTGGATTTTCTAGGATTGAATATTATAAATATTTTTTGCTAAAACTTGAAATTTATCAATCATATATAATCATTAATTTAATAATGTGCAGTTTGAACATTGACAAGTTCTTCAATATGATCAATGGTTATGATCCAGTTTCAATGTTTATCTTGTAAGAATATTCTTAAATGGTTATGAGAGAATATTTTTAAAATGTTTTAATACATATCCAGTTTCAATGTTTATCTTGTAAGAATATTCTTAAAATGGTTTAATTAATATCTAATTTATTGTACTAAAAGTCTTAGAACTATATTCAAGTAAAGTGGCCTAATAATATATAATTCAATGTACTAGTACTTTTAGAACTATACACAAGTTTAATTAATTTGAAGTCCAATACAAGATTTATCTAGATCATGAAATAATTATTTTTAAATGGTTTATTCATTTCCAATTCGAATGAGAAAATATTTTTTAAATAATCGAGGATCATGCATTCAAATATTTTAAAACACATGCATGATCATGAAATAATATTTTTTTAATGGTTTAATTCATTTCTAATTTGAATGAGCAAAGAATCCTATTCACCAAAGCTTATTTTTTTAATTTTCATTGAAGTTATACATGATACGTTTTTACTTACATAGTGGGAAAACCTATCATAACTCAATTGTCATCCAGTAGTGGGGACAACCATCACCGGAAGTTATCCTCAAATGCAGGCTAACTCATCAATGTTATTCAAGGAAAAATATGCCACCTAGAATAACCTATTGGTGGTCCATAAGGGGGTGGACTTTCACTCATGCCAGATGTCTCTGGGTATTGGGTAGTTAACATGTTTCAAGACGAGCTCTTAGCCAAGAAGAAGTAGTTTTAGGTCATACTCTGGGATGTTATGTCATCTTGAAAATATGTTTATATCAATTTATTTCATTTTGAAATAAAAATAATTGGTTATTCGCAAGTAAAAAAGGTCAAGGGTTGTTAATGTTATCCAATTTAAGGAGATTACATTTATTCAAGTAATAGCATGCCATGGAATTTAAGACTAGTCGAGCACTACAAAAATCACCATCTTGAAATTTTAATCATTCAAACCATAGATTATGAGCATAATGTTACAAGCACAACCTTTTCATTGGAGAATATTTAAAAATTCAAGATGGTGATTTTATAGAACTCATTTATTATTTGGGAGAAAAATTGTTGAAATATACAAATATCTTCAAATGGATTGTAAAGTGTTGTTGGCCCTTGACCAAGTTTTGGAGAACCTTGGTCATGTTTGACCCTTTTTGGGACTTTGACAAGCTGGTCGAAGGCGGAGTGCAAGTCGAAGCGGAGATCGTGGGATCTCGGCCCCTTATTAGGGGACTTTTGGGTTTAGGGTTTATGTAACGGGTATGGGATGTCGACCCATGGGTTTACCCATGTTTAGGCCCATTTTGTAATGTATAGATAGATCTCTAGGCGATGTAAGAGAGGCTAGTGTGTTAAGTGAAGAGACCTAGTAGAATTGGCTCAGTGCGGAGATAGAGTCTATGTGCATACTATGTGTTAAGACTTGCAGAGCTAAGTGCAAGTGATTGTAAGAAGGCTTTGTGCTTAAACCTAGCTCAAGGAAGGAGGATCTGGCGAGGTGCATGTAGATCTCTTGTCCTATGCGGAGTGGGTTCGTGTGGCTCTATGCTTGTAGAAGATTGAGAGAATATAATAAAGAAGAGAAAAGTTGGTGGACATATCCCCACACTAGTGTGAACCACGTATATCTTGTGTTATGGTTTCTTTGTGCATTATGGTTATTATATTGTTCATGTGATTTAAGCTTAGTGCATTAATGAATGTTTAGATGAATCTGGTATGATAGGTTAAGTGCTTAGTGATGTGAATGAATGTTAGATCTGATCTCTTTCCAAATGCTAAGTGCTTAGATGTGTTAGATCTGGTTATTGCGTTGTTCTGTAATTAGGGCTTGAATCTGTGATATTAATAAGGGTTAAATACTGATGAATTATAACTGGTAAGTGCTTTGTTAGAGTCATGTAATCACATATTTGTGTTCCAGCTAGGTTGCAGACATTTGAGTCCTACAACCACCCATGCCTCTACCTCGGGTAAGACTTCATCTGCTTCGCAGGTGTTGCCGAAAGGGTCGGTAATTAGGGTTTTTTTGGTGCGATGTTGAAGCATTGATCCCTGGGTCTACCCCTGTGCCAACAAATGGTTTTGTTGTCGGGACCTGAAACTATGATTGATGGGAACTGAAGAAAAGAAAGCTCTGTGCATAGATCTGCTACTTTAGTGTGCAGTAGTCTACTTAACTTGCAAAGCTCTGTGCTAAGAAGAGAAGTCTGATCTGAAGAAAAGAGGTAATATCTTGAAGCTTTGTGCTCTTAGAAAGGTAAGATAAGTGAAAATTTTTATTTCGAAAGAATGGATCTAGGTATGTTTAATGGATTTGGTCCTAATTTGAAAACTAGGGTACAGCTAGAAGAAAGAATATTTGATATGAATAGATCCGATAGAAATAATGAAAGATGTGTTATTCCTATGCATAGAAAGAATGTTTGGACTAACAAATGGATGCAGGATCCTAGAAAGAATTTTTTGCAAGTTAGTTACTGTGATCCCAGTGCGCAGTACAGGAAAGGTTGGGGATCGTTTAAAAGAAAGAGAGGATTAACTATTTGCTATAGTTGCAGAAGACTGGGACATATTGCTAAGGAATGCCCTGGTAGAGGTCTTAGTTGTCTTTGTTGTAAATCTATGGACCATGCAGTTTTGGATTGCCCTAGAATGATTGCTAAGGTTGAAAAGATGAATATGAGACAAGAAAACCCTGAGGAAGATCAAGAGACTAAGAACCAGAAAGAATCAGAGACTATATTATTGTAGATGAAAGAAACCCTGAATGATATTAGAGACACCAGTTTACTAGAGATATTAAAAGAGAAAGAGTACATAGAAACAAGAATAGGAGACTTCGACATAGACTGTGTTCTGGAAGAGGAAACACAGGTGAATATCATGACCGAAAGAACTTGGGAAATTTTGGGAAAGCATGCTATGGTTCCTTCATTAGGAGGAATAGGATTATTTAGAGGAAAGCTAATAACCTTATGTGGAAGACTTACCCAGACATCTATGAGTGCTCGTGGCACTTTGACAGAAGAAGAATTTGAGATCGTTAAGTTTGTTGAGAACAATGCCTCGTTTGTTATTTTTCTAGGAAAAACCTGGATTGAGAAAGATCAGATACGAAGGAAACAAGAAGAGGAGGATCTAGAACAAAAAAAGCAAGAATTAAGAGATTTCATGGCTAGGAGAATAGTGCACTTACTGGAAGAACAAGAGAACTAGTCGAAGCTACTAAGGACCAAAGATATGGACGTCGAAGTTGAAAGGACACGGGAAGACTGGAGAAACCTATCTGTACAAGAGAGTAGAGCACCTACCCCAGAAAGAGAAGAATTGTTACCCTTGAACCCTATGAAATACCCTCCACAATACGAAGTTAACATGCCAAGAGGAGATAAGAATGATAATGGAAAGAGAAAACCAATGATTCAGATCATAGAAAAGAAGGCCAGAAAGATCAGCAAGAAGAAAGCAAAGTTAGAAAAATTGCAAGAAGTTCCAGAGAAGACTTCACAGAAGGAAGGTTTCCAGAACTCAAACTTCACCAAAATATCAGTACAGCACAGATTGGCACTTCGCCATGATGAATAAATATGACCGTTGGAGGAATTATGACCGTTAGAACGATGCTCTAGAATGGATAGAAACACAGTGATTGTTGGAACGTTCGCCCTTGGACCGTTGGGATCATGCCATAACGAATGGAAATGCATTGATTGAGGCATTCCTACCTGTTGGAAGAGTCTATTATGATAATATCTATTTATCATGTCGATCGTTGCACCGAGAACACTTTTTCCAATTGTGATTACCTGAGCCCACATAGAACTAGTTGATTTCGCGCAATGACCATTGAGACCTCGCCATCCATTATGTTACATTGAGTATTGTTCACTGACCTAAGATATCAGATCTCGAGTGTACATGTCGAACGCAATTAGCGCAGCAAAAAAATCCATTGAAGAGATTATAATAGACCTCATGGCTGAGAAGTTGTTGTCTGCATGCATTCAAGCCTCATCGACGAGAGGAGTGCAAGCCTCCCCGTCGACTACTCGTGGATCTGGACCATCCTGAGCTGGGACCGAGAAAATAACTAAGCATCGTGATGACTTGGAGAATGCGAAGATAATTCCATCCATCCTGCGCGACTACATCCCACCCTTGGCCAGTGTGGTGAGTCATGATAGTGTCTCGAGGGACTTCGACTACACATTCATCACTGCATACCTCCCGAAGGGAATACAAGCAGTCAGACTGCAGTTGGAGAGGATTCCAACCTTGAATATCAGTGACTATAACCTAGGAGACTGCAAGAGCTATGGCATGCTTGCACCTCACAAATATTTTACCAAGACCAAGGGAATAAAGTCGAAGATAATCCCCCAATTGTGGCATATGGACATCGTGAGGTCCAATATCTTGAACGTGATGAAGATACCACATTTTGGAAGGCATTAGGAGGTTAACGTGTGCATTAAACTCTTGTTTTCATGCTTCCATGGTGGTTATCTATGGCTACACAAGAATATCACCGTAGATCTAACACTGATCCATCGGATCACCAGATTGAGCATGCAAGGACTAGATCCGTAGGACTTTATCCAGGGAAGGTTGCAGATCGTGCTCTGGTACAGAAGATTAAATACACCTATGGTTATGTTGAGAAGGGGAAGCGATGCTACAAGGTATCCTCCATCCAGAATGATGTAGTTCTCCTAGCCTGCCAATTGATCATTGGTAAGCTAGTAAGGAAGAACAGACCCACGCAGGTCACAGGGTTCATTGTTGACCTCATAGCGAAATGCATGGAAGGATTAAAAATGAATTGGGCGAGCTACCTTGTCAACTAGTTAGAATAGGAATGTCATGAAGCTTGGGATCAGGGCTATGAGTTCCACTTTAGTTGGTTGTTGATCCTCATCGTGTTCATTGCTTGGGAGATACCAGAAGGAGTGACCTTCCCTGACATTGATCCATTCGAGCCACTAGCTGTGAATTTCACCACGCTCTGGTATTCGAGTGATATGGGGAAACAATGGATATCGAATGCAGTGTTCCATACCTACTACCTGTAGTTAATAAGGGTTATTGAGTCTTTCCCTCATATGACACCGAACACCCTGGATAGGTCCAGACCAGTTTCGAAGTTCCGCCCAGATAGGCATTTTATATATATTATTGCACGCAAAGACCAACATAAAAAAGAGCTTCAATCCTATTACAATCTCACCCAGGACGACATGGAGGAAATCACCAAGGAGTGGCCTAAAGAACTCCTATTGCCAATTAACCACACGGAACTTTTTGACCCCAACCTCATTGGAAGTCCAGTGGTTACTCGGGAAGAGTATGATGCACCCAGTAGTAGCAAGAAGAAAAATAAGGAAGATGTACAGGAAATACACAACATATTAGAGGAGACTGCATCAGATTCACTTAACGGAGGAGGAGAGGATGAAGTGGAAAAAGAAGAGAAAGAAGGGGAAGAAGACAAGCAGAAGCAGGGTGAAGTAACACCACCTAGGAATCCCATTGAAGAGGCAGAGACGTCCAAGAAAAGAAATATTTCCCCAACGAAACCTACATCGCGAAAGAATTCCAAAGCTAGTAAGCCAAAGTTGCAGACTGTGCTCACGGTCGATGACTTCGACTTCATTATCGCAGTTGTATCAGACGCCTAGGAAGATATTTTGCAAATAAATGAAGCAAAACAAAAAACCATGTACGAAAGAATTGAAGCAGAGCTGAGAAGGGTATAGCAAGCCCTTCACTCCAGCCATGCAGTGTCCACTACGCCTCCTCCATCAGAGGAAACAGAGTTTGGAGATGAGCCTACACAACTCCACATAATAGTTGATTCAACCGAAGCTCTTCTTCGTCGCATGCAGGAAGAAAAAGAACATGCCACAGTGGCCCTAAATCAAGCACAAGAGGAATTCCTAGAGAAACGTCGAGTTGTGCAACAAGAGAATGATGACCTCCAAATAAAGTTCGAAGAAGATAAAGCACAGATCTGAAAAGAGAAAAAACAACTTCTCACAGAGAAGGTCGGAGTTAAATAAGCAGTCAGCAAAGCACTTCGCTCTGTGACAGGCTTAGAACAAATAGAAGAAGACCCAGTGGAGAGTCAAGTAGCGAAGCTTGCTGAAGCCATCCAGCAACTTCAACAGAGAGTAGCAGAATTGGAGTTACAAGCAGTATCAAGCACTCTACAGAAAGTGAGAGACCAGCGAGAAGAAACCGCTCGAAGCACAGTCCAGAGAATCAAGGCATTAGCCTTGGAATGTAAACAACTTAGCAGTTGAAGTGCGCAGAATTATGAGCGCCTTACCAAGGACCCTGAACTGAAGACACTGGAGTCGTAGCTCCAAGAAGCAAAGAAGCAAGCAACAATAGTACAATCACAGTTGAATCTCTTGTCAATGGTTGAGCGAATGAAAATATCCCAAGAACATCGCACGGCTCAGTAATAGGTCCATTCCATACAGATCAAAGTCATCGAAGTGACTCAGAATCTCCAGACAGTCCAGGATGCAGCTTGCCTACTTTTTGAGGAGATTGAAGGACGAGGAGCAGAACTAGAACCAGCAGTCACTTCAGTCGAACAATGCTTGGAAGGACATGTGACCAAGGAAGTTATTTAGGAGTTCGTCGAGCAAGAGGCCTTGGTGAAGCAGCAGGTCGAAGCAACTAGATCCAAGCTCGAGGCATTTGAGGAAAAGTTACCCAGAGCAGAGTGACTCGGGACAAGTCATAGGTGAGTTTTGGGGGCCTATTGGCCCTTGAATAAGTTTTGGAGAGCCTTGGTCATGTTTTACCTTTTTTGGGACTTTGACAGGCTAGTCGAAGGCGGAGCGCAAGTCGAAGTAGAGATCGTGGGATCTCGTCCCCTTTTTAGGGCACTTTTGGGTTTAGGGTTTATGTAACAAGTATGGGATGTCGGCCCATGGGTTTACCCATGTTTAGGCCCATTTTGTAATGTATAAATAGATCTCTAGGCGATGTAAGAGAGGATAGTGTGCTAAGGGAAGAGACCTAGTAGAATCGGCTTAGTGCAGAGCTAGAGGATTTGTGCATACTATGTGTTAAGACTTGCAGAGCTAAGTGCAAGTGATTGTAAGAATGATTTGTGCTTAAACCTAGCTCAGGGAAGGAGGATCTGGCGAGGTGCGCGTAGATCTCATATCCTATCTGGAGTGGGTTCATGTGGCTCTGTTCTTGTAGAAGATTGAGAAAAGATAATAAAGAAGAGAAGAGTTGGTGGACGTAGCCCCACACTGGGGTGAACCACGTATATCCTGTGTTATGGTTGTTTTATGCATTATGATTGTTATATTGTTCATGTGATTTAAGCTTAGTGCAGTAATGAATGTTTAGATGAATCTGGTATGATATATTAAGTGCTTAGTGATGTGAATGAATGCTAGATCTGATCTCTTTCCATATTCTAAGTGCTTATATGTGTTAGATATGGTTACTGTGTTGGTCTATAATTAGGGCTTGAATCTGCAATGTGAATAAGGGTTAAATACTGATGAATGCTAACTGCTAAGTGCTTTGTTAGAGTGGTGTAATCACAAATCTTTGTCCCAACTAGGTTGCAGACATTTGAGTCCTACAACCACCCCTGCCTCTACCTCAGGTGAGATTTCATCTGCTTCGCAGGTGTTGCCAAAAGGGCCGGTAGTTAGGGTTTTTTTGATGCGTTGTTGAAGTGTTGAACCCTGGGTCTGCCCCTGTACCAACAAGTGTTAATATACATTTGAAATGGATATATTCATCTTATTAGGCTAAATCAAACATTTGTTTCTGACAACTTGTGGTTGAAATAATTTTCCAAGTTAGATCACAAAGTATAAATCCAACATATAAATGATTTGACAAGATGATGTCTCTTGTCAACTAAAAATAAAGGAAGGATTTGAAAGACATACAGTGACTACTCTATATAAACCCCATCCTCATCCCTAATATCTATTCATTTAGGGGTATGTTTTCCAAGGGCTTCATCTTTGGATTTGAAAATTGCAAAATTATTTCTAAAAGTGAAAAATAATATTATAAAAGTGCCAATATCAAATTTCAAAAGGGAAAAATAGACTCTAAAAGGGCCAATATCACATTCCAAAACTGAAAAATTAGATTCGAAAAATGCAAATATAAAAAATGCCAAATTCTATGGCTTTGGAAAATATCCTCCAAGGGGAGAGTGATATTGGGGTTGGGGTTGTACAAATTAGTTGCTATGTATCTTGTTAATTTTTTTATAAAATTATCTATTGATGGAGTTATGATATTAGAGAGGATTGTACAAAATAGTTGTTGTATATATTGCAAATACTTGTATCAAATTCTCTACTAATAAATGACGTCAACTTTTTAAAACACTTATAATTAAAATTCATCATTGGTGAACCTTTGTTGAATAATTATTTTAGTTGTAGGTCATCAGGGGGGAAATGCTTTGTTTGGCCTGTAAATATGAATATATCCATTGCATACTAGCACTTTACAATAGTTTCAAGATATCCCCTTATGTGTAAGGAGGAACTCGACTAGTTTTTTATAATATGCCTACAAATATATTTGAAATAAATATTAAGTGAAAGGATATTATGTTACAGTGGAAACTAAGATAAATGGATCACACTTTGTTCATGGTTGTAGTTATACCATTTCATTTTGGAACGCATTGATCAACATTAGTGATCCTATTGTTTTCATTTTATAACCATCTTGGAGTTAAAATATATCACAAATAGTAAATAGTAAATTAAAGCATTTTTTACTCCAAGATAGTTATATATGAAAGCAAAAAATCCAAAAGTGTTTCAAAATGAGAAGGGTTGGAATGGTAGGTAAAATTTATCATTGGTGAACCCCCATTGAAAAATTCTTTCAGTTGTAAGTAATCACGGATAAATGCTTGGTTTGGTCTACTGAGATTAATATCTCCATTTCTAGTGTAGGCTAACACTTTATAGTCAGTTTCAAGATATTGATTTAATTGTGATCATCGTTAGCTCTCTTCAACCTCTCTTCTATGAGTTTGTTATTATTGATATGAGTAATAGTGTTTCTAAGTGGATGGACATTGTTTTCCTTGAATTATAAGTTTTTCTTGGTTTTCTCTATGGGAAATATTTATGAGAACTTCTACCCTTGATTTCCCTATGGAAATTTGAGCAATAAATCCCTTCAAATGCATAATCTTACACATGCATTTTTTTAGTTGTTATTTGTATGAAAATATGGTTAAAAAAATATTCTCTCAATACTACAATATGACTAAGGGAAATGTAGCAGAGTAACCATCCATTGGTGTTTACAAACATTATTAATTTTTAGTAATTAATATATTTCAGTAATATCTTCCATGTGTAACAATGTTTTATATGGTTAATAAGATAATAAAAATAAAAATAAAAAACTATTTGGTTGTGTTTGATAAATTCAATAGAACTTTCAAAAAAATTATGGTATTTCAATATAAACAAAAATTAACTAATGAAAAATTTTATATGGATCGATTTGTAGGTCTAATTATTGAAAATTCAATATGTGTGTGTTAATTTTTATAAAGTTGAAATATTTTTGTGGTAGAATAAAAGTGGGGTTTATGAAAAACACAATAATGAGAAATTCAATTATGGAATTGTGCTCAATATTAAATAGTTTGATTAAATGTTTTAAAACATTGCATTTAATGGTATTTGTGATTGTAGAAACACAATTCTTGCAGACAACTCTATGGAAAGTAATATATGTGATAATGAAAAGATTGATATAATTACAAAGACTTACAATTATTTTGTATGACTTGTAATCACAAAGAATTACAATTATTTTATATTTTACCCAACATCAATCCCTCTGGTCCTTCGACCCCTTCTTCCCATAGAATGAGGGACAACCCCTTCTTGGGTCAATTCACCCTAAAATCCCAAGAGATAAGGAAATGGAAGGGAAAAAATATGGAAAGTGGTAAGTATGGTTGAGAACGGTACGATGTATCTTTAAGGGAGTTCCTAGTAGCAAATCCATCCCCAAGGAAGACCACTTACTAGGGAACAATGTCAACCACCAAGGTGAAGTAGGGAAAAAGGCATAATGTCCAAGAATATATCATGAAATATAGAGTAGTCTAAGATACAACATACTCAATTGGCTTATATATTGAAATGATGCTCACCATAATACTGACTTGTACCTCATGGAGCAAGGCCCACTACCTTCCGGAAGCTAGTTGTTGTGGTGGATTCCATCTGGAAATCTGTGACCATTTGTGGTGATAAGAGGAATTTCCAACTTTGCAAAAGGGTAGTGTTGGCCATGTAGTCTCTCGTCACTCCATATCTGCAACCTGAGGGCCTCAAGACATAATCTCCTTAGTTATCTGCAAAATGCAAATAACATATGGCTCCTACTTGGGTACATGTGTTCGTCGTAGAGTGCATGATAACCGCAACATCTCCTGGTAGACATGTGTCTACAAGGAAAAATCAAACTGTCAAGTGCAGGATGGCCTACTAATCCTTTTTTTCATATGATCATAAGCAAAACCAACTAAGCTAGAAAGATAAAATTTTGACATTTTTTCAAAAATTTCTAAACTAAGCATGAAATCAAATGAAAGTGGAGAAAAAATAAAATGAAATGCATCTAAACTAGTATGAGAAATAAAGATGAAAATGCAAGGAATCAAAATAACTTACCTACTTACTTGGGGCATGGGCCCTAAAGAAGTCATGAGACTTGTATGTGAGGTTGGAAAAGAGATCCATATACCAGAAGTGGCATCTTCCTCCCATCTAATGTTGTCAGATAGTAACTTTCTTTGTCAGGCTTCTTCCCGATGATGTAAGGGTTAAGCCATGAATTGTTGTCTTTTTGGTCATATCTCAGCTTTCCCTTTCTCTTGTCCCACTTGAGCCCAAGACTTCCTTCATTGAAATCGATGCAATGTGTATTCTCATCGTACGGAGGCTCTGTGTGGATTGTTTATTTGACAATTTCTTAATGTTTCTCATCTTCTTCTTACACAATATGAATAGACCCTAGCTCCTTCCCATGTTATTTTGCAGTATTCTTCTTATCTGTCCATGGGAGAAACATCTCTATGGGATCTTCCTGTATGAAGGGTAACTTGGGTGGATAATACTCAGTAACTTGTGGAGGCATATCATAGTATTTTTCACTCACATAGTTAGGTCCCCTCAAATCCATCACATGTGTATATTTCCTTTCCCTACTATGTAAGATCTTATATGTTCCATTTCCCATGGGAATATATGTGTTGGCACAGGGACAAACCCGGGTTTCAATTCTAACAACGCACCAACAAGCCCTAACTATTGGCCCTTTCAGCAACACCTGCAAAGAAGATGCAGTCTCACCCGAAGTAGCTATAGGGGTTGTAGGACATAGGTGTCTACAACTAGAGGAAATGTAAAGTGGATCCAGGGCAATACTCTCACACAGATCTAGTGATTCTTTATCTTTCTTAAGCCTATTGTGCAAACTATATCTCAGATCCAACACAATATTTCTTTAACAGTATATCAGAGATCAAAAGAACACAACATCAATCACACTCAACCCTAGGATATACGTGGTTCACCCTCTCCCTAAGGCTACATCCACATAACTGTGCTTTATAATATATTAGATGAAAGCATACAATTCTATCTGCACTCTTATCTTGCAAATCTCTCTCTTTCTCTCCCTTCTCCTCTCTCCCCTCCCTGCTCATCTAGTTGCAGGGTTGATCTTCGCACCCAGCTGAAGATCTTACAACACAGGCTTCTCTCCCAGTAATAACAACAATCACTCATCATACATAATCTCTCTTTGTCTCTAACCCATCCCAGGTCCTCTTGACCTTTATTTATACAATACAATGACTCTAGGACAACCTTAGGCCGAAACCTAGGTGTCTAAAACCCTAAATACCAAAACCCTAAGTGTCTAAAACCCTAAGTGTCTAAAACCTGTCTTTCCTTATTGCTTGCGAGGTGCTCCAAAGCATCCATTAGTGGCTTTTTCCGCTTGTTGAGTCGTCCACGATCCATATTCCCTGTTGATCTATCTTCCTCGATCTCCCTGTCCAACGGATTTCTTTCTCTTACTTCGTTCTGTCTTTTCTGCTCATTTGGTCACTTCGACCCAATCTCAGTCAACTTTTCTTCTGCACAGTTCTCACTTCGTGCTTATTTCCTTAATCTTCACAAATTTCCATAACCAAGGGCCAATAGGCCCCCAACACTCACATGTGACTCGTCCCGAGGCACTTCAGATCTGAACCTTTGCTTTAGTTCGACTCTAGACTACATGGGGCAACCTGTGTTTTCTGCTCTTCCCCACTCTTCTTTCCTTGTGTAGACTGTCTTTTCTATGTCTGGTACCTAGTTCAACTGCATCTGGTACCTAGACCCTTTTTCTCATGATTCTACAAAGAGTTGCGAGGCAGTTGGTTGTCATAGTACAATTTCAGCTGTATCGCATTCACCAAACCTTCCTTCCATTCTCCATTCAAAGTTTTCAACTCTGCAACTCCTCCTTCTGTAATGTAAGCAACCTCATATGGTCCAATCCAATGTGCCCTGAACTTCCCTGGATGCTTCATGAACTTGTTGTCATATACCAATACCAAATCTCCTTTCTTGAAGGATTTCTTCTTGATGTTCCTATCATGATAGTCCTTTTCTCGTTCCTTTTGTACCTACTAATGGAATCCTACAATAAATATATCTTCTTCTAGTTCTACCAACTGTGCAAGCCTCTCTTGAACAACACTAGTGTCATCCATATCTGTGAATGTTGCAATTCGGAGACTAGGAACCAAATATTCCATAGGGACAACTACTTCTAGGCCATACACCAACTTAAAGGGAGTCTGCATTGTTAGCTTCTTGCAAGTAGTTCTATAGGCCCATAGCAATACTGGTACTCTCAAATCTCAGTCATCCCTGTTCACACTGCAAATATTTTTCAGCTTTGTCTCCAAGATTTTGTTGAAGGCTTTGACTGTACCATTCGCCCGCGGCTGGTAAGGGGTGCTCTTCTAGTGATGAACTTCAAATTCTTGAGTCATGGCTTCAATAGTCTTATTAATAAAATGCATACCTTGATCACTCATCAAGTTCTTCGGGCATCCAAACCTGGTTATGATGTCATCAAATATGAAGCACGCAGCTATAGTTGCGCTACAATCCTTGACTACTCTTTCTTCGGCCCATTTGGTCAAGTACTCTTTTGCAGTGGTTATGTACCTTGCTCCTATTCACTTTCCTGGTGGGTTTATAGGTCCCACTAAATCAATGACCCATTTATCAAATTCTTGTAAAGTTAGCTGGGGTGCTAAAGGAATCTCATCTCTTCTGGACGGTTTCCCAACTCGTTGGCATACATCACAGGCTCTGTGGTAATCCTTAGCATCCTTGTGTAAAGTGGGCTACCAGGGGCCGGCTCTAAGAACCTTCTGCATTGTTACTTTCCTTGCGTAGTGTCCTCCTATGATGCCTTCATGTGCTTCTTCTAAAATTATTGGTCTTTCTACCTCCATAACGCCTCTCCTCAGGATCTCATCAAGTCCCATCTTGTATAGTTGTTCGGCTATAAGTGAAAAATATACAACGCATACTACCAGTTGTTTCTTATGAATGATTGTGTATTTGCGAGGTGTCATTCCTATTGACAGGAACTGGACTATCTCGACGAAGTGGTCATCAATCTTCCTGATGGCAAGCAGTTGTGCATCAGGTAGTGTATCTTCCAAACTAGTAGGTTCCTCTCTATGTTCCAACCTAGACAAGTGGTCAGGTCCCTTGTTCATTCTCCCTGGCTTGACCACAATCTCAAAATCATATTCCTGGAATAGCAGTATCCATCTACATATTCTTCCCCCCAACACTGGCTTGTTGACTAGGTATTTCAACGCAGAGTGATCAGTGAACATCTTGAAGTGGCCTCCCAACAAGTAGTGACGAAACTTATGTAGTGCGTACACCATGGTTAAACCTTCTCTCTCAGTGGTGGTGTAATTTATCTCATCTATTGAGAGCTTCCTACTAGAAAAGGCTAACGAGTGTTCAATATCTCCTACTCATGGTTGTGCTAACACTGCTCCTAGTGCAATAGAATATGCATCGACATGCACATGAAATTCCTTGCTCCAATCTGGGAAAACCAGAATAGGTGCAGTAACCATTTTCTTTTTCAGTGTGTCGAAGCTCTGCTGACATTCTTCTGTCCATTGAAACTGACAATATTTCTTCTGAAGCTTCTCCATAGGTGATGTAATCTGTGCATATCCCTTAATGAAATTCCTGTAGTATAAAGTATGTCCCAGCATAGTGCGCAGTTGTTTGATTGAAGTAGGAAGGGGTAAATTGACAATAATGGAAATCTTAGATAGATCTACCAGCAACCCCTACTTACACACGATATGGCCCAGTAGCACTCCAAGGGGAGAAAAGAAGATGCACTTCTTCATATTCAGGGCAATCTGACATTGCTTGCACTTATCCAACATTAGTCTTAAACATTTAATATGATTTTGTAATAAGCTAAAAACAATCCAATCATCAAAATATGCTTCCAGAAATTTATGTAAAAACTCCTTGAATTCTTCGACCACCACCCTAAAGAAGATGGTTGGTGCATTCTTCAATCCAAACGGAATCACTGTGTATTGGTAGGATCCCCATTCGGTGGAAAAGGTGGTCTTATGGTGAACTTCCTTGGCAATCCTGATCTGATGGTCTCCTGAAAATCCATCTGTAAAGGAATATACCTCATGTCCTCCTACATTATCTAACACTTCGTCAGTAAATGGTGTAGGGAAGGGGTCATGCAAACAAGAATCATTCATCTTTATAAGATCTACATAGATCCTTATCTCTCCTATCTTCTTATCTTGTACCACCATTAGGACTAATCCATTCTGACTCTTCCACAGGTTCTATGATTCCTGCTTCTAGCATTCTGTCTAATTCAATATTCACTTTCTCCTTATATTTGGGATTCAATATGTAGGGTCTTTGTTTGACTGGCCTTGCATCTGGCTTCAAGGGGATCTTCATATCTCCCATGGGCCCTTTAATGCCCTTCATATCAGTGAAATTGGTTGGAAACAAGTCCTGGTATTCATGCAATAATCATGTGATCTTGTCAATAGTGGAAGCATCCCAATAATCTCTGACATTTGCAAGCTTCGGTGTTTTCTCTGTTCCAATGTTGACTTTATTGATTTTAATTGGTTGTCCAATAAAAGGTAGCTCAACTCATGTTCCTTGTATGTCTCTCTGTCTTTTTGTTTCTGCAATGTTCACATTCCTAGGATCATCGTCTTCATCAACATTGATATTGTAAGATCCTTGCATTTTTTGGAGAGGTGCAGTTCATTCATCCTCTTCTTGCTCCATAGGGAAGCTAGGTGCCTCCTCAAAGACTTTTTGTCTGACAACCTATGAATCTTGATCCACCGTGGGATACAGAATTTCAAATAAAAATGTAGCTACAAAGTTCTGAGTCATACCTTTCCAATCTGCAGTGGTGAGGTGTAGTCATGCTTGAAGATACCAATTGATAGGGGTTGTGTCCATCTTTTTAATGAATTTTTGCACCCACTACTCTTGAGGAATGCAGCTCCAGGCCTCCTCGCAACTTCTCACATGGTCCTTCAGACAACTTTGACCTGTGTATCTAACTTCACAGGCTTCTACTTGTTCTAAAAACCACGTTGTTATCAAAGTGTGACATTGTACCCAGTCTATAATGTTGTTTTTGTGTGTTCCCCACCATCTTGTTGGAGTTGCTTTCAAGGCCTCATATAGTGCCAACAACATTTGTTGTATTGGTACAATTTCTTCAAATTCCAACAAGAAAGCTTCTAAATGATTTAGACCATCAAAGGTGGGAAAGTTACTTACTTTTGTTCCAATCCAGTGAACTTCCCTGGTTAGTCCAGCACATCTCCGTGTAGATACTTCATACATTTTGTTCTGCCAATTATCTAGTGCTTCCTCTGAGTCTGATGAACATGCGATGTCACTTCACCAGCTTAAGTTCCCATATGTTGTAGGATTAATGTAATCTTGTTGTATGGCTGTCAATTTATATATATTCTCTAGCTCGTATGCGAGGTCTTCTTCTCTGATAGGTTTGTGTATCTTCGACCTTCATCGGGATCCAGAGGTGTAATGACCCTAAGGCCATCACCTTCAAATTTCATTCTTCTTTTCTTTAAGTCAACAACAGTGGAATTGTTGAAAGCCCAATCGGTTCCTAACAACGCAGGATAAGGACAGCTATCATCAACTATCTCAATCACCTCAAAGTCCACAAACTTTCTTACACTGTCGATGTCCACAGGGAGATGTTTCAGCCTACCAAAGGGACTTACTACCTACTGATTATCCATCCTAAGCCTAATAGGGGAATAGATCAACTTAGGTTTTCCATCAGTGCCTAGGTTTACTTCGTCATAACATTGACCTTTGATCCTAAGTCGAGGACCACATAATCTATATCATAATCTCCAATTTTAGCATTAAGGTGTAGTTCTTTATTTGTCCTTCTCTTTTTGGATAGTTGATGTACTTCTTTATTCATTAGAGGATATACCCTTCCTATCTCATATTGTTTGATCAAATTTTGTAGTTCTTGTATGGATTTTTCATCCTTAATCAAATTAATGTAAGTACATAAGAATTCCATAAGTATGCTTACCTCTTTTCCTTCTCCAGGCGAAGCAAACTGATCAAAGGCCAAGGGCATTCCACATTCTCTCACTTATGGTTGTGCCTTTGATGAAGAAGCTTGATCTCTTCCAAACTCTTTTCTTGCCTCTTCAAATGTCTGCTTCTCTTTCTTTGGATCAAACTCCTGTGTCTTCTCTGCAACTCTTCTAACTCCTGATTCTTCTGTAATCTTCCCTGGAGTCACCCTATCTTCTCCTGTAGCAGCGCCTCCTCTAGTGATAACAGTGACTCTAGGTTCCACTCTGCGAGCTTCCACTGAGATTAGTTGTACTTGTCGGTTCCCTCCTCGTCTTTCCTGAAGTTTGTCTAACAACGCAGGACAATCTTCTATGACATGTTCAAATGAATTGCAGTAACTGCAAGTGGTACAAGGGTTCTGACAGTCCCTTGCCAAGTGGCTTGGATGTGCGTAGTTATAACAAATGATCTGACCTCGACCTCGTCCCATGCCTCCTCCTCATCCTCTTCCTCTGAATCCACCATCAGGGTTGAAGTTTCCTCTTCCTAGGGAGTTAAACTGCGTAGTATTTCCTTCTTATTGTACTTCTCCTTGAATTATATATGTGTCTATTGATATTTCATGCAAGAGGTCATAAGCCCTACAATATTTCTCATCATGCCCCACAGATTTACAGAATGTGCAGTAAAGATTGGTAGGTGCCTGGACATATTTTTTCATGTAATAGCATTCTCCAGGTTGATGTCTATTTATACATACCTTTCACCAAGGTAGATTAACCTGCTTCAAAGGGCTTGGGGCTCCTGAAGCCAAGTACTCATGAAATAGGGGACAATTCTCCTTATCATGACCTTCTGATTTTCATCTGATATACCAAATATATTCTCTTTTATCTTTTCCCTTATCCTTCTTCATATCTTCGACTTGCAGTGATAAGCTAGTTAGCTTACTCATTTGACTCATACCTGAGCTGGACTCTCCCATAGGGGTTGATTCTAGTTTCATAGCAATCTCCAGTGCCTTAGCTTGCAAAGCGATCTTCTGTTGCATCAGTAGGACTCTAATGTGTGGTAAGAGGAAAGAAATGAACCATTATTTATTTTGTTCATCTGGAATCTGAAAACTCAGATGGCATGTCAAGGTCTTAAACCTCTGATCAAACTCCCAAACAGGTCCAGCTACTTTCTGCTTAATTTCTTTCAACTTCTTCATGCACTGCAACTCCGACTTGGGTTTCTTGAATTCTGCAATCAACACAGTCTTGATCTCATTCAATGGTTTTGACTAGAAAATTCCTTGGATGAACTTCATGTACTAGCTCAGTGAGCGATCTCTCAGGGTAGTACTAAACTGAGCTCTCTTAACAGCTTCGTTGGTGACATTCTTAATACTCCATACAACTTCGCATAAGAACCAATGTTGATCATGATCTTTAGATCCATCTCCCCTGAAGGTGGGTAACCTCATATCATATGCCATAGATATTCCTAAGGTTCCTGACTAAGTATGCATTGAACCACTTGTACCTGTGCTCTGAGTGTTCTGATAACTTAGGTTACTCTGGTTACTTAATGTTGTTAAAACAACAAGGGGCGTAATAGCACTTACTTTAACAATCTGCACAGTCCCTGAAGTTTATGACTCTTCTTGGCGAGGTTATTCAGTCTTCCCTTCTTCTTCCCTAGCGGACTCTAAATGTTCCTCGTTCAACAACTCTTCTTCTTCTCCATCGTAAAACACTTCTTCCTGTGTTTGTGGTTCATGACTCTGCTTGAACAAGTTCACCAGAGGAACTTCTCTTAAGGTTCTCCCACTGCGCGTGTGTCCGACCTCTGTGTCATTGTCGTTGTCTAAATTCTTGAGCATTAGATTTTCAATCTGACCGACTACTGTATCTTCATAATGTTCTTCTCATGCAATAGCCTCTTGATCTTCAACTTCAAGAAGTGTAAAATTTTTCCTCTAGGTCCCTTAAAGAAATACCTCTCTACTTTGCTATATGATTCTACCCTATCAATAGAAAACTCAGTGATATACCCTCCGATGGTACTACCAAACCAGTGATCTACTTCTCTTGACATGGCGTTATCAATTCTATTGACCTTCTAGATCAGTGCTGACATCCAAACCACAGGCGGTCTGAGTCTGATCTCAAACTGGGTATCTTCTAATCTTGCTAGCCACTCATATAGCTCCTTATGAATTCCTCCAAAGAAAATCTCATGTGTATCAATAAATATATACCTTCCCAGCCAGTCTTTTGTACTAATATTAGGGTTCTTATTCTGAGCTTCAGCGAAGTCCTTCTCTTGTTCTTCTATCCACGTCTGAATCTTTGTCTTTGATGGAAACCACCTTGACATTCCCTCAAGAAAATCCCAGTCCCGACAACGGAACCATTTGTTGGCACAAGGGCAGACCCGAGGTTCAATTCTAACAGCGCACCAACAAGCCCTAACTACTGGCCCTTTCGAAAACACCTACAAAGAAGATGCAGTCTCACCCGAAATAGTTATAGGGGGTTGTAGAACACAGGTGTCTACAACCAGAGGAAATGCAAAGTGGATCCAGGGAAACAGTCTCACACAGATCTAGTGATTCTTTATCTTTCTTAAGCCTACTGCACAAACTATATCTCAAATCTAACACAATGTTTCTTTAACAGTATATCAGAGATCAGAAGAACACAACATCAATAACACACAACAAAAAGATATACGTGTTTCACCCTCTCCCCAGGGCTATGTCCACAGAACTGTGCTTTATAATATATTAGATGAAAGCATACAGTTCTATCTGCACTCTTAGATTGCATATATCTCTCTTTCTCTCTCTTCTCCTCTCTCCCCTCCCTATGCACCCAACTGCAGGATTGATCTTCACACCCAGCTAAAGATCTTACAACACAGACTTCTCTCTCAATAACAACATCAATCATTCATCATACATAATCTCTCTCTGTCTCTAACCCATCCTAGGTCCTCTTGACCTTTATTTATACAATACAATGACTCTCAGACAACCTTAGGCCGAAACCTAGGTGTCTAAAACCCTAGGTCAACTTGACCCGCGTTTTCAGGGCTTCGCCAGCTTGTCTTTCCTTATTTCTTGCGAGGTGCTCCAAAGCATCCATTGGTGTCTTTTTCCACTTGTTGAGTCATCCACAGTCCATATTCCTTATTGATCTATCTTCCTCAATCTCCCCATCCAATGGCTTGATTTCTCTTACTTTGCTCTGTTTTTTCTGCCCTTTTGGTCACTTCGACCCAATCTCAGTCAACTTCTCTTCCGCGTAGTTCTCACTTCATGCTTCTTTCCTTAATCTTCGCAACCTTCCATAACCAAGCGAAAATAATATGCATGTGTAACATTCATGCTAAGGAAACATCCAAGGGATGAGGACCAAGTCCTTGACAAGAGAATCCCCCAGGCATCTGGAACATCGATCACCAATATGTCCATGAGGACGTTGATATGTGGCAAAAATATCAAAAATACCTCAATGTCTTCACACACCCCCAAGACCTCAACTCTTCTTAAATCAATACCACAAACATTTCCATAAGGTCGGGCTGTCTTCAAACCAAGTTGTTTCATCACCTTCAATGACATGGAATTTGTTGAGGCCTCTGAATCAAGCACGCGGTTGTTCAAGTAGAGGCCATTCATTCCTAATGAAAGATATAAAGGAGGGTTCTTGTCCTTTGGTCGATCAAGGTACATATTGTTCAATATGATGGGAGGATCCTCCTTCTCAGATGGCACCTGTAAGATTTTCAAAATTTCCCTTTTCACAGAAGGGATCTTACACATCTTTGTCACTGGGACTGTCATATTCAGTTTTCCAAACATGTTTACAACATCTATATTCAATTGAATTCCATTTGTAGGAGTTTTCTTGGGAATAAACTGACATATTGGCGGTGGAGGTGGTGGAGCCACCTTTTCTACTGATGGAAGAGGAGTATCAGGCTATGACGGAGAGGCTGGAGCATTTTTTCTCTTGTAGGTTAGAATTTCCCTCCTCCTTAATTCCTTATTTTGATCATATGTTAATTTATTTAAGGCTTGGAGTCTCCCCTCTCTTTCTCCTATTCTTCTGGCTTCATTGATTTGTTCTTGGGTAACCTGTTCATTGTTCAAATTGCAAATCATGAACTTTATATCTTCAAGATAATCTTCGTCTCGTCGGGGGTACTCATCTTCCCTATGGGATTCTTGGCATGGGAGACACCAAACTTCTATATCAAATGTCCCAATAAGTTTCAATGTGTCTGGGGCCTTTGCCTCTTGTTGAGTTCTTGGTTTCCAACCGATGGCATCTCTTTGTTGTCTAGAAAACTGAGGTCTAGGAGAAGATTGATTTCTTTCCACTGTAGTCATACAGTTAATAAGTTGATTTTTCACCTAAACAAGCTGAGTATTCATTTGGTCTATATTTTGAGCCAGGAAAGCAATCAGATCAGGAACATTGTTGTTGGAAACATTCATCCTTTCTTCTGTCTTGGTACAAGGGTACTGAAAAGGTTCTATTTTTGAATCAAGGATATTCTCTTCAATGTCAATACTGAACTCTTTAGCCTTTGCCAATGATGTGGGTTTTTTTTATCTTTGAGAATGTTTCGTAACTTCCCTTCAAAATCATTCATGTAAAGGAGACGAATTGATGATGTTGTAGGACGGTAATCTATCGGAATTTGACTGTACAACCTGTCAAATATGGAAATGAATTTCTTTACTATTTCATTCTCCTTTTTCTTTATTTGATTGAACTAAGTCCCAAGTGTCTCACCATCTGCCTTTTTTGACCATCTTCTCTTGAATAGGTTGGAAAAAGCATCATAGGACGTGATATGATTATCATGGATTCCTTTGAACCAATCAAGGGTTTCTTTAGTCAATGATGAAGCAAATAACCTCATGGCCACATCTTCATGATCAATACCTGCATTGTCCATGTCTCATCCCATGACATAAATGTGGTCTTCAACAGTTATCACATTGTTTCCTGGGAACTTTGGCAACAAATTGTTAACTTCTTTTGGCATTTTTTTAGAGTAACCTTGGATATTGGCCATGTTAAGGGTTTTATAGAGGTCCCTTGCCCAAGGGCGAGCCATTGGAATAAGAGGAAGGGTTTTATCAATGGGATACTTRACAGGAGGCCTTCTTTGGTAAACCTTAGAAGGCTTGAACCTCCCAGGGRAAAAAGGTTTGGGGAAAGAAGGATTATTGGAAGGTGGAGTCATTAGATGAGTTTCACGATGAGATCATCAAGGAAAAGGGAAAKGGAATGACCCTTAGTTGGAGTCACCAGGAAATATAAGGGAAAGGYTTTGGGATAGCTTACCAAAGTGTCRTTAGGGTACAAAGAAGATTCCAAATCTTCCCCGAAAAYGAYGCCAAAATTTTAGAGTGCAAGTTGTAGGTTGGGAAAATCCTAACCCAACCAMAAATAAAGTGCTACAACTTGGGAATCATACACCCAATGTCACCTTGATGTAGGTCCCTCACTTCAAGGGTGACTAGGTCACTCTAGGGAGGYGATCTCGGTGACCCTRGGGGGAATGAGATGGATATGGAAGTGGATCCCCTAGAGKTCAAGTTTAAGTRGAGATAAATGTGTGGAATGTAGTCTTKGGAARGTCCAAGGGATGCTAAGTATGTTGAGTAACATGTAGATGGTGAAATACCTACCTGAGACACAAGAAAAACCACTTTGYAATGATATATGTTAGTTGGATCAACAAGTTAAGCTTGATGTCCCTAATTTGAATMAATATATAATARTATATATCAGAAATAATATGGTACTATTMTATTCTCAATAAATTCTAGAGATCAAGTAGAAGATGCAAGAGAAAGACTAGTCAATGACTAGCTAAACTCAAGATGAAAAACCAATATTCTAGCATAAAACGATAAGGCTGTTGTAAACACTTGTTTGCAGAAAATTATATCAGACTTATGGATGTAACATTCGATGTATTACAGTAAGAAAATCATGCTCTGAAAACCCCTCAAACTTTTCCAAAAAGTGCGCTAGACCAAGAAGAATAAGTTTGCAAACTTTGAGCAAAATCCAATTGTTGATACGAGAGTTATTCAAGCAAATGAGTTAGGGTTTCTTCAGCCCTAATGGCTGAAGATGTAATTTTATAACAGAATCAAGAAGTATCCCCTTGATGGGGATTCCCTAGTGGATGTGAGGTGCCCAAGGCACAAGGAATACAATCCACTTTGCAAGAAGTAAAAATGACCAAAAATCATGTTTCCCAATGCAATAATAAATGACTAGTGCATTAATAATTCGGTTAATGGGGTCATGCAAAGAAATATCTAGAGAAGCTACCTCCTTGGGGGTGTAAGCCCTCTTACACCCCAAGGAAAGTTTCTCTAGCTAGGGTTTACACTAAGAGGGTGTATTCCCTTATACTTCTCTTAGAAAACCCTTGTTCAACCAATAACATAACGCATAAAATGATGAAGACTATGGTGGGGGTGTATGCCCTTATACTTCCCACCTAGCTCCTAGGACAATAACCTTGACTTGAAATAAATTATAGCATGAATGTAAAGACCATACCAATTCAAGGAAAAATTCTAAGATAATCCACCACAATAGCAAGAGATAGTCCTTGCAAGGCTAGCGCATCACTTCCATCAACCATAACATCAAGATATAGCCATAAACAAGAGCCAAGAGAAACAAAATTGCCAAAGGTAGTGAAAATTTCAGAACAATACTTCTCACAAGAGGGAGAGTTATGTTAAAATGAGATCTTATGATCTCTTATTTATACAAAATCTCACCAAGGTGACTTGTCAACATATTTAGGGGTAAACCACAAGACTAGGGGTCAAAAACCCTAATATTTCCCCCTTTACAAATTAATTCATTTAAAATTCACTTTTGCACATAAGAAAACCCTAATTTAGAGGTCGTTGGTGATGGAGGAGAGTGGAGAGGCTTCCCAAAGCCACATGTCAAGCATCAATACCACTTCCTTTGTTATCCCTTCAAAACGTCCTTGTGCCAATGCATGTCACCTCACCACCAAGCCCTAACCCCCCTAGGTGGCACCATGCCTCTAGATGTGGTGTTTTTCCTCTCCTAGGAAAAATGTTTGGCATGTGGGGGCTAGGCTACATCGTCCAAGTCATATTTAGGGCCTTCCAAGTTTGATCTTTCTCATCCGGCATGCGGCCCTTGGAATACACCTATGGGCTTCAAGCCCCATGGAAGCCCAAGCTAGGCTTGTTCTCCCAAAACTATCCATCAACTAGGTCCTGCAAAGACAAATGAGCATTCCCTCAAATGATCTCAAGTCGTAACATCATGATAAGTGAATCCAATCAATAAACGAGCCACCCAATCATGTGCATCAAATATCACTATATCAAATAATTAATTGCTCAAAGACACTATGCGACTTGTCAAGCTTGAATATGGGAGGGTTGACGAGGTGTCCTATTTGGTAGATATTTCCCTAGGTCAAGGAAATTTTCCAATATATCCCTCTCTAAGCCATGTAAAGTGGGTGAAGTGGTTGGGATCAAGACTCAATGGGCATAGGGCTCATGACATACAAGGGTTCGTACTGTCTCATTCATGGGTGTCTTTGTAGAGGGTGTGTGGTACCTTCATCCGCAAAGAAATTTTTCCAATCCCATTATTTTCCATTCTTTTATTCTTTCATAATTGTAAGGATAGGTTTAAGGTCACTTCCCTGGCATGGTGACCAAATAATGGAAATGTCACCCACAAATACCTAGTGGAAATGAGAAGGTTGGCTCGTGATGAGACCCCCTTTCTCTCAACCATGCAACTGAGATACATTACCCTGGTTTGGTGACCATATGATGGAAATGTCATACCACTAGATATTTATGGACATGATAGGTTGGCTCATGATGAGACCTCTTATCCTTCAACTAACCTTTTAAGAATTCTTTATTATATTGTGGGTCCCCTTTACTCAAAGATAATTTTTTCACTTCTTTCTTGGGTGAACCCTGGGCGAAGCATATGGAAGGTTCATATAATTCTTTTATCTTTTACCCAACATCAAACCCTCTAGGCCTTCAACCCCTTCTTCTAATAGAATGAGGGACAACCCCTTCTTGGGTCAATACACCCTAAAATCCCAAGAGATGAGGAAATGGAGGGGAAAAAATATGGAAAGTGGTAATTATGGTCGGGAACGATATGATGGCTCTTTAAGGGAGTTCCTAGTAGCAAACCCATCCCCAAGGAAGACCACTTACTAGGTCATAATGTCAACCACCAAGTTGAAGCAAGGAAAAAGGTATAATGTCCAAGCATATTTCATGAAATCTAAAGAAATATAAGATACAACATACTCAATTTTCTTAGATATTGAAATTATGCTCACCATAATACTAACTTGTACCTCATGGAGCAAGGCCCACTTCCTTCCAAAATCCAACTGATGTGGTGGATGCCATATGGAAATCTTCAACCATCTATGGTGGTGAGAGGGGTTTCCAACTATGCAAGGGGGTATTGTTGGTCATGTAGTCTCTCAACACTCCATATCTTCAACTTGAGGGCCTCGAGACACAATCTCCTTATTTATCCACAAAATGGAGATAACAGGGACTTAGAGGGGGTAGCTTCCAAAAACAAACTCATTCCAAGGCCACTACTTGCCCAAAAGGGAAAAGATGTAAGGAGTGTAGACAAAGGTAAGGGAAAATTGGATGAAGCTACCAAAAGGGAACTGAAAAGGAAACAATTCAGCTATACTTGTAAAGAACCATGGGATTTGGGGCATAGATGCATAGCGATAGGAAATATCCACTACATTGAGGTTCTTTCTGATAGCAAGGATGAATAAGATGTTGGGCATATTCAAAACATAGAAGTGACCCAAACAGAAGAGGAGCCAACGCATGGGAAAGAAGAGGAAGAGACAACACACAACCATGCAGGAATTAAGAAGGATTTCATTACCTCCATCATTGGGGTGCCAAAATTCAACACTTTCGAGATGCGAGGATTTCTCTAGGGACAAAGGGTCACCGTACTTATTGATGTTGGGGCCTCCCGCAGCTTTATTGGTGTTTCCTTTGTGAATAGAAGACACCTCCCTACTGTTGAGTTTGAGGGATTATTGGTAGAGGTAGCAGGAGGATGCACCATGAAATGTGATAGATTTATTCCACAGATGAGTCTTACCTTGTGCCAGTATAATTTGGCAAAGGATTTTTACATGATGTACCTACCAGATACCAATGTCATACTGATCTGTCGGATCTCAACTTGTGTGCATTAAAAAGTTTTACGAATGCTCATAATCAATTTTCTCAACACATAAAGTAGAATTTAACATAATTAAAGGACAACTGTAAACTGAAATGAAAAAGCAAACTGGACAGAAATGAGAAAACAACAACTGAAAGATGAGAACATAGCAAAAGAGAGTCTCAAACACAGGAGTTGTTAACGGAGTTCACCCCCTTCATTGGGCTACATCTCCAGGTCCCTCTCCAATGGGTACTGAGCCAATTAATGGCTATAAAATGGTACATAATGTTTCTGGAATCTCTGAACATCAACTTCAGCAACAGAACAGAATGTTGTATAAACCCTCAAGACTCCTCTCTACTGGAAATTACAATTCAGCCTTCAAACAGCAAAGAAAACTAAATCATACAGAGTGCAGTCGATTTACATATAAACAGCAATCTGGCAATACACAGATAAACCCTCTCTCTGTCCTCTGTCTTGGTAGAAACAACTTCCGCTGTGGAACAGATGGCTGTATAATCAGTCTTAAAGACCTTCTCTCTCAAAGTTACAAATCGGCCTCCAAAAACTCGTGGAACCAAAAACGCAGGGAGACAGTCGACTAACAAATGACCAGCATCTAGAATTTTCTGTATATCGAACTCCCCCTCCAAAATGGCCAAACACTGAGTTAAATAGCTGATACCCCCGACCTTGGTGCATTTCCATCTATCATTGTGCGATTTGATAACAGAACGAATCTTATTCATGGCTGAACTGAGTGTTCGTGTGCCGTATTGTTAACCAAATCTGTGCCCAACTCCAAGCTATTAGAGCTGTTCCAAATGCCAATTAAACCATATGAAATATCCCGCCAAATGTTCCTTTAAATGTGCACCAGATTCACACGGTTTACGAATAGAATGTTTAACCGTGCAATGACATTTGATGTTACTATTTTAACTGCGCGGGCCTTGCCACATATGTGATGAACTGTTGCCAAGCTATACAAATAACCTTAATTTAAAATGTGGTCAAGTCTTAATACCAGACATGGCTGCCATTGTACCATTTTTTCCTTTATCTTGGATCGGTGTAATTTTGAAGACGAATGACCCCTTGGATCATTCCTCCCCATTGGAGAGCTTTTGGACCTCCAAAATCCTGAATCACTCTTCAAATAAGTGAGGGTACATCTCCCTCACTTTTCCAATCTCCATCCATCTTGCTTTTCTAGGATGCATACCTTTAAGCCCCACTCGAAGGTACTCAACATTCCCCCTTCGTGAAGTCCTTACATTTCTATAAAGAATGACATCATCCTGCAACTCATTCATATATTCAGGTGCCATATCATCAACTGAAGGAATTTGCATGTTAGTTTCCTCATCCATGATCATAGGAGGTTCATACAATTTAAGATTCTCAACATTGACAACTGAATAGATTTGCATGTATGGAGGTAAGTTCAAGCGAAAATCATTAGTACCAATCTTTTCCAAGATCTCAAAAGGACCATACCTGATAGGCTTAAGCTTTTTACCTTCACCTTTCATTCATTATTTGGTGATATGTAACCAGACTCGGTCTCCAACCTGGAATTGATGATCAACTCGATGCTTGTCATGCCTGGCCTTGTACTTTGCCCGGCTCTTCTCCAACTGTTCTTGAACTGCCTGCTGCACCGCTTGGATTCTCTGAATGAACTTTAAAGTTTTATCTGTATCATGATGTCCATCCACTACATCTTTGCCAAAATAAAAGTCCATAGGTGTTTTTGGCAGATAACCAAAACAAGTTTCAAAAGGAGATCTTTTCGTGGAAGAATGAACGACATGATTGTAAGCATGTTTTATATACTGCAACTGCTCATCCCAAAGTTTAGGATGTTTACTACAATATCCTCTGAGCAGTTGAACCACTGTCCTGTTCACTACCTCTGTTTTCTCGTCAGTCTGTGGATGAAAAGCTGTACTTTTCTTCAGTTTAGTATCCATAAGCTCCCATAATGTTGACCAAAATTCCCCCAAGAACTGGGAATCCCGATCCGATACAATAGACATGGGTAGCCCAAAATGTACCCAAATATTCTGAAAGAAAAGATGAGTTGTTTGTTCAGCAGTGATCTGCTTGTTACATGGCATCAAGATACACATTTTGTTGAATCTGTCCACAACA